>JAECUM010061425.1:0-15038 GCA_016617855.1 Megalonaias nervosa
TAACCATTATACTCGATGTTGTCAAATTTGAAGAGTATTATCAATCACTAATGGGTTATTGCGATAATATTTACTGCGATGATTATTCAACTCCGCACGGGCACTGCGTTAACTGCAATAATAGTTTTATCAAGCACGGAGATAATAATATCACAGAACTTTTTCAGGTCCGAATTGCATAAGCAATTACCTGAGAAATCTCCTAAGTACTAAAGGTCGGACCTGAAAAAGTTCTGTGATATTATTATCCTATAAAAATAATTAAAAATAAATAATTTATTGGTAGATCAATATAGTGATTGATTTATACAAACTCGAGAATAATGTTCCATAGTCTATCATTGATTGACTGTGAATCGTGTTCATTTGTAAAACTCTCGCCAGTTATTGTTTGTTGTTTCAATGGTATAAAATTTATATTGAAAACCCCTGGGGTTTGACCAAACAAATGAAGAATTTCATCGTCTCGAGAAACTGTACAATTCAGTTTTAACGAAGTGTTTATAATTCTCTAGCTAGTGATAATAAAAAAAAAATATGATTGTTCCATTCGATGAAAGGCTGCCATTATTTATTTATTTTTTTTATTTTTTATTTTTTATTTATTATAATGCCAAAGACCGTTGACTTAACGATGAGCGATAAAGTAACTATTGCACTATTGCGAGATCGTGAACCAGCTGGAAAGATTGCTGCTAGCTTTGGAATTGGATTAGCAAGAGTATATGAAATTTGGAGAGAATCAAATGTGATTAGCAAAGATGAAGCTAAATTTGATATTGCTGAGTATAACAAAAAATTATCTAAATTAAAAAAGCCATTGATTAAGTTAAAACCTGAAGTTAGTAAAGAAATAAAATATAAACCTGTTGTTGAAAGAATAATAGATTCTGATGAAGAAGAAAGAATAAAAAAGAAAAGATTTAAGCGCAGCATTGATAAGATAAATAGAAGTATTGAGAGGAGATTAAAAAGAATGGATGAAAAGATATTAGCTGAACAACAAAATAACAAACTTGAATTATGATAAACTATTCCGCAGATTATTGAAGTATAATGTCTATCAACCAATACAGATATTTGGTCCTTGATCGGCAATCTTGACATCGTTGATTTTCTCCGTGCTTGATAAAACTATAATTGCAGTTAACGCAGTGCCTGTGCGGAGTTGAATAATCATCGCAGTAAATATTACCACACATTAGTGATTGATAATACTCTTCAAATTTGACGAGGATTATCTGTATTTGTTAATCTGATGACGATTTATTGCCTTCGACGTCTCTTATTCTTCCCCCTGTCTATCGTTTTTTATTATTAGATTATTTCCGTGAGATACTCTAGAAACTTCGTTTCTAAAGATATCGGATTATTACAAATATCATCGACGTCCTTCTTGGCTAGAATCTCCTTATCGTTAAGAGGACGGCCGAAATAATTAAATATATCAGATTCTGTCATTCGTAGTAGATTAAATCTCCACCGGAATTCGATTAAATATAATTTCATTACTTGATCAAATAACCACGGCGATATATTAGACTCGATACCAATAAACGGGACTATCTCATTATCGATCACCCTTAAAGTTAATGGGGTGCGTCGCGGTGGTATATAATACTCGTTATCGTGTTCATCAACAACCATTTTATCATAAAAATAATTCGTGTCGGTACATAGAATAAACATAACACGCGCATCATTGTTAATAGAATCTGAGAGAATCTTTCCGTAGATATCGACGATATCTATCGTGTAATCGATATTTTCCCTCGCTTGAATTTCTTTATCGTTAAGAGGGCGATAATTAATTACCTCATCTTCTGGTAGGTGTATTATTTTAAATCTTCTTAGTAGCTCACATCGGAACCATTCTATGATATTATTAACTAAACACGGTGATATGTTGGACTCGCTACCAACAAACGGAACTATCTCATTATTGATCATCCTGAAAGTCAGTTCGATGTTTCCAGAGACTTCATTTCTTGGTGGCATGTAGTACTCGTTGCCGTGTTCATCAACAATCATTTTATCACAAAAATATTCGCTGTTGTTGCGCAGAATATTATAAACGAGTACATCATCAACCATATTGGTCATTATAATAATAATATAATTCTAGTTGAATGATATTGTTCTGTTAGCTAATTTTCTTCGCAGACGATCACGTACTTGATTTCTACGAGCTATCGTTGTTGCGTCGTTCATTGATTTTTTCGAGAAATCGTTATATACACGCTCGTTGGTATTAGCAAATCTGATACCACTCTTCGAGACTATTGATCCTTTATTATCGTTTATTATCTTCATCGCAGTATTGTATTGCTCGGTACCTGGGAATAATACAATCTTTTCTTTCATTATTAATAAAGAATTATTTTATGCTTTAATTATAAATAAAATCGCTGATGATTCTTATACTAATCTGCATCATGATGCAATATTGATTTTGATAACATGATGCAGATTCATCCATATTCATTATATTATTATATGAAAATGGATGAATCTGCATCGTGTTATACAAGGTCGATCTGATAACATGATGGCAATTCATCCATATTCATTATATTATTTTATGAAAATGGATGAAATGTCACTTGTGATATTTTTGATAGTAGAAACTTTATTTCTGTTAATTATTGAACCAACCATTAACGCTCCATACGTGAAACTTCAACATAGTGGTTCGTGGATCTACCGCGATGATATCATTACCACCATGAAATTCTTGTCGTGTATCGATGAAATTCATCCAACGAGGATCATCAATAAAGTCTGATTTAGGCCATATTGGATAATTAACTGTGTAGTCTGATCTTGATGCGTTTATTTTGTTGTCTGAGATTAATGATGCTCCAAAACCTCTGTAGATGGCTTTGATTTTCTCAAGAATGTTTCTTATAGTTAATTTATTTGATCGAAATCTTGTTTCAGGAAAGATGCTTGGCCAGTTAGCGAGTAAATTATTATAATCGCGCAAGATATCAGAACCGTCGATCATATTCTTGATGCACATTCTGAGGTCTGGTCCTGATATCGGTATCGTCGTTGTCATTATATCGTCAGTTACAATATCGGGTAAATTCAACGCGGTTAGAAACTTTCTTATTATCGTTAATTTTTCTTTAGGACTGATTTTATCTGATCTAAATACTTCTCTCGCGGTTGCACTGCCATTATTAAATTTATCAACGATAATTCGCTGAGCTCGTATTATCTGTGTTGAGTTTTTATACAAGTGTTCTATCTGCGGGGCTGGTAATAAACCAACATCGCATTGGAACATGTAATTAAGAAACGATTTCTTTGTTTGATATGGTTCTAGATTTGTATTTGGATCGTATTTGTAATACTGAGGATAATCTTCATTAATGATTAAGATAGAATCATCGTCAGTTATTTCAGGTTGTTTTATTCGATCACCTATCGACATCTTTAGAAATTCATCGACATTAGGATCGTTATCATAATCGATTTTATTATCAGAGTCTATAGAAGTGTTGTTTCTTGATGATGTTTTTCTCAACCAAGTCTCGTAATCATCTACTGGTGGTTCTATTATTTCATATCCGGTATTCCTCATCGCATCAATCAATCGCGGTGTAAAATACATAATGGAATTATTCTCGTCGATGATGTCACTGATATACGCAAAGCCAAACCCAGTCTGTAGATCTTCGGCGTTTGGAATTCTATATAATTTTGTATCGTTATCGATCAATCTTTCTCGATCTACTATCACCTTCTCAACACCTTCACGGTATATCGGTAGTTTACAAACACGTCGCTTTCTAGTTGATGAATAATGAATCTCATTAACGCAACGGAATCTGTGGATGGCCTGTTTAGTCGCTTCAACAGATCCTAGTTCCTCTGAGAATATGTACATAGCCTTGAATCTATCATCGACGATACTAACTCCAGCTTCGAGTGTGTGGTTGCTGATAACAACATCGATGTCATCGAATGCGTGATTGATATCGCTGAAGTCAGACTTCTTTTGAGCGGGGTCTGTATCGGCGTGATAATATCTAACACGATATCCCAGATGCTGAATGAGCTTAGCTAAACTCTCAACGGCGTAATCGGTCCGCTGTTTGTTATGCGTGAATATGGCGATTTTATCTGCGTTAGATTTTAATCGTTCTAGAAGCGAGGTTAGATTATTCTTGTGCGAATGCTCGATGTGAAACTTCTTATCATGGTCGGGTTTATAATCGTTAATGATAAATTTCATAGACGAACGTCCTAGCTTATCGCGGAATAATATTAGATCGTCATCGTTAGCATCTGCGTCGAGAACTATTAATCGTTTGCATATCGTCGCTAATCCAATAAATTTATTCCATCGATCTTTGCTATGTCTCGCCGAGTGGAATTGCTGTCTGCGGATGCCATGCCATTCGTCTACAATAATCACGTCCGGAACTCCACGGATTCTGTGTAGAGATTCCCATTGCACAACAACCCGACGAGAATCTCCAGGGTTGAATGTAATACAACCATCGATATCCATATAGGATTCAATATTATAATCGGATTTGATTTTTTTTGGTAAATGTTTTTCTGTACGATAATGCGAGCACGGACTGATCATCTCTTAATGACTTCCAAGCTGATTCAGATTTTCCCATTCCACATGCGGATCCATCGATGTAATCAACGTCATGTATTACTTGACAACCTGGACCTGATTCGTGTGTCGGTAATGCCGTGTATGTGTAATCGGCGTTTCTGGTAATTAGATATCCGGGGTAACGAAATTTACGTCTCGCGTTAATCAGATAATTTATATATCTTTTATCTTTTTTGTTTTGTGCAGAGACAACTTCGTCATTAGATGATTCATCGGCATTAGATGATAAATCATCTATAGGTACGTGTAATTGTTTCCCAGTCGATCTAGGACAGCAGATAGAATAATAACCATCATTGATATACACGAGACAATTATCGCATTTGTCTTCGATGTAGCCGCGTATCTCATTATATCCATGTCGTCGTTCGCAGATGTTACACATATGTCCAGGCTCTCTTGCTATCGTAAATCTATTTTCCAATACACTAACAACGTCGATGAGCTGATCGGGTTTGCCAGTAAGTAACTTAGATATACTAGCTATATCCGCTGGTGGGATTTCATCACAAGAAATACTAGCATTTGTTTCATTATCGGGGATTTTAATATTCTCAACGCGATGAGGTTGAATACAAGTTGGACAGACGAGTAATTCATTCGCCTCAAAATGATTATCATGTGAAATTAGTTTTTTACATAACGCACCTGGTTTATGAGATCGTGTATTATTCAACTTGATGCTATGAAAACCAGCTTGTCGATCTACCTTCCAGCAGGGATTCTTCTTATCACATGCACGATTCGTTAAATCTCGTTGTTGATCAAATGTTACTGGTTCTGATTTACAAAGAACATGATAACCACTATTAGTTTCAAACAAGAATACTTCTTTACGATCGCAATTACACAATTTGGCGAAATAATCGATAATGTCGCTAGTATTGATTAGTTCGTCGGTTGGTAGTATGTCAATACGATCGCTGTATCGGTATCTAGTTTTTTCACACACGTACTTGGTGTCTAGGTCAAACACTGGATATCTAATCCTGAATTTGGGAATTATTTCAGTTACCGAAGATTCATTAATGAAATTGTTGGCGAATCTGTTAAAATCACCATCGGAGAGAAACGAGTAAAATTTATTAAAATGCTGAATAATTATTCCCTGCGCGTAGACGTTAGATTCATCATTAAGACTCTCGACGGCGTCATGTTTTGTATTATAAAACCTAACATCTTCGAATGATGTAATATGTTCTGTCATGTCTATGATTATATAATATACAGAATATACTTCTAATTAAAAAATAATTAAAATATTATTATTATATAATATGCCATTTCAGACAGGACCTAATAACTGTCGTTGGATAGTTCAAGGATCGACTAGGACATGCGGGAAGTCGTGCAGAGGAGAATACTGCGGCCATCACAGCCACATGATCAGAACAGGATCCAGAGGAAATAGACCGTGTCTGCGGTGTGGTAATGGAGTGCGGGGATCGATTCAAATCTGTACAGCGTGTGGCGGTAACAGATACAGGGTGATGTTACTTTATTATGATAAAAGAAAACCGAAGTATATGTCTCATAAAGACGCTCCACCAACAGCAGAGGAATATGTAAATAAATATTTGTTAAGAGACTCTGTCTCTGGAGACTCTAGAGTCTCTGATTCTGAAATAGATGACGCGATCATCTCTGATGCTAGAACCGATGATATCGATGATTTTAAAGATGTGGCGCGATCCTGATACAATCATGATTTTATTAATCTGATGGTAGAAACAAAGTTTCTGTTAACATAATGCAGATTCGTCCATTATTATTATTTTATTATAGGAAAATGGATGAATCTGCATCATTGATTTTATTAATCTGATGGTAGAAACAAAGTTTCTGTTAACACGATGCAGTTTCGTCCATTATATTATTATAGGAAAATGGATGAATCTGCATCATTGATTTTATTAATCTGATGGTTTGTTATCCGATGAATCATCAGTGATTCTAGAATCATCACATTTATCTTTTATTGTACATTTTTTTTTCAGTCTCGCGATGTAAATCTCTGGAGTGCATCCTAATTTTTTACAGATCTCTTTTATTCGCTCTGCCTCCTCGATCATTCTTAGTTCTTCTTCTTCCTGTATTTTTTGTTGTTCTTGTTGATTTATTATTTTTTGATCGATAACTGCAGGAAGTACTTTAAAGTAATTCTGTAAATACTCATACGCGGTTGGAGGATTGTCTTTGATGGAACCTCGCAGTAGATTTCTGTGTTGATAATAATACATTAATGCGCTGTATTTGTTACCGCCACACTTGGCGCATATAACAGCTCGAGACGCCAATCCGCATTTAATGCAAATTTGCAAACCAGGAGATTTTTTTCAATGATCGATTATGCTGAGAGCAGTATTCTCCACGACATCGTCTATTGCAGACTGTAGAAGTCTTTAACAGCCATCTACATTTGTTCATTATATTATGTTTGTTTGTTTAATTGTAGAAAAAAACTCCTTGTATATTATTCATGTATCACACAAATTCCAAACGTAATCAGAGACAACTGCAATATTTTAGTTGTATTTAATGGAGTAGATAATTATACTCTACAGAATATTTATTATACTTGGTGTTCAGGCGACATGGACATGATTAAATTTAAAAACTTCTTTTCAAAAGCACAAGCTATTCCGTTTGGATTTATAACGATAAATTTACACGATCCAAGATCAAGGTATCGTGTAGGTTTAGATAAAATCTTTGGTCCTTGATTTTATCAAGGTAGCAGCAGAGAGGGTGAATGACATACGCGTAGTGACCATATTGTGAAAAAATCTGGTCAATTAAAGAAGTTTTCATTATTAAGGCAAAAACTTCTTTTTTCAGCCTTCGTAGGAACCCTTAATTTTCAAAAATAAGGTCTCTACAAAGTTGTAGGGTTCACCCTCTCTGCTGCTACTCGTGTGTAGCAGACACACTCACATGCCGACCTCGTAATTAATTCTCATATATCTACACAGTCTTTCCAGGTTCCTATGAAAGAAATCAAGATATATAGGATTAATTATAGAGAATTAAAATTATACACCAGACAGAACGGAAAGTGCTATCCATGGATTATATTGGAGAATGCTTGATAGTAGTAGGAAAATTTAATATTTAATGCAAATAATACTATCATATAGGTTAGAGAATTTTTAATTCGTACTGTACGGCGATTCAAACCCAGGTTCGCGAGTAAACGGCACACATCACCTTGCCTGCACAGACCAGTCCATATTCCATCACAACTGAGCCCACCAAAAAATGATGCAACTGAGTCGGTGTTATATGCACTCGTGTGCAGCAGACACTCTCGCATGACGACCTAGTATATATATATATATATATATATATATATATATATATATATATATATATATATATATATATATATATATATATGAAACTAATTATCTACCAACATGTAAAACATGCAAATGCTTATAAATCAGCAATTTGTTTCATATATTTTACACAAAAATATTCTTTCGAAATATACAATGCATCGTCAAATAGCAAAAATAGTATATATATATATATATATATATATATATATATATATATATATATATATATATATATATATAAACATAAAAGAAAAACCTAATCAACAATTTTCGGGTACAAATCTTCATATAAAACTTGATTTTTATGGCAGAGTATAAATTATCCTGAACGATTGCAAGAGAGAGAGAGAGAGAGAGAGAGAGAGAGAGAGAGAGAGAGAGAAGTTTAGGTAGGCAATATAGGCAATATTAGTCCGAATTGTCTCTGACCATCGGTTGTTTTTTTCTAAAGGTCTTTCTTCTGGTTCAGATGGCCGAGACCATTACATAATGAAATTGTTAGAATATTGCTTACAATGGAACACCCCATATCTTGTTGCTATTAATGATAATACCAGCATGGAACAAGGAGTTTTGCTAGTTTGAATTTTAGTGCAGCCAACACCTCAGACCGTCTTGAACTGTGTAATAGATAGTTCTGAATGAAGTAAATTCTACCGAATTTGTTATTTTGTGGTTTCTGTCCGTTTCTGTCCGTAGAAAGACTTTAAAAAAATGGAAGGGCCGGAACGCGTGCGAACAATTTATAAATAGGCTTTGATTTAATGTTCGAAGTAGGAATCTATGTCTGTACCGATTGTGTTCAGAAACTAAAGCTCTAAAATGAAGCATGGGTTTGTTGAATATAACAAAATAAGAAATTCAGTTGTAACCTGAAAACGTTTCCTTCACGTAAAACTAAAAACACAATGATCATAATTAGAATATTTTTAACATAAATTTACGTTCCGTGCAAAGTGAATTTACATCCCTGTCTAAGCATAGTACATCAACTGTACATGAAATACTACGGGGACAATACAAATAGTTTGAGGGTCTTGAAATGTTCTCTGTAAAGGCTGTTTTGTTTGTATCAATCTCTCGAAAAGGAAAACGGACTTCAACATTTTTGCCTGTATATTGGACACAATTTTGAAAATTAAAACTAAGAAAATAACAGCGCGGATTGTGAGTTTAGTAAAAGGACTATGGTGACCAAAGAGTCAAATTGTTGTTGCTTATATTATAGGTAACCATTGACATTTGTCACTTCACCCGAATCATAATATGTTCCCGTCAATAATGTTTGTTACGTGATGACTGAAATTATTCAACACAAGAATATAAATATCTGGATACCTCTTACCAACATACAAATAGGACATAATGTTCAAGCAGGGCAGGGAAGAGCACATAGCTCAATAGCACGCACTAACATGCAAACAGCGTATAATGTTCCATCAGGTCAGTGTAATGCATGCACCCCTGTGTAGCACACACTAACATGCAAACAGCGTGTAATGTTCCATCAGGTCAGTGTAATGCATGCACCTCTGTGTAGCACACACTAACATGCAAACAGCGTGTAATGTTCCATCAGGTCAGTGTAATGTATGCACCTCTGTGTAGCACTCATTAACATGCAAACAGCGTATTATGTTCCAGCAGGTCAGTGTAATGCATGCATCTCTGTGTAGCACATGCTAACATGCAAACAGCGTATAATGTCCTAGCATGTGTTTCTTAATTATTATTGAAATGACGGTGAGTTTAATCTTATTTTATACAGAGATCCCGTTGTTGCCTTGAAGGACCTGCACCAGTCATGAAGAACAATAGTCTTCGAGATTAACTTCAAAAAACTTCATCGAATTGGCAGACTCGCTTGAGTACAAATCAAAAATACAAACACTTATTGATTGGATACTTACTGTTAATTGGTTTAACAAGCCCTTTACGAAATCACATACGTTAAACAATTCTTTCTTTACAGAAAAAGATCAAAATCTTGTACAGAAAATTACTTTGGAGACGGAAGTTTCCGTTTCGCGTTGTCGAAGAAAAAATTGGATGGCTGGCTGCATCGAAAATGAATGAGCATAATTATATGCATGGCCGTACACCCTGTTTGATGCAGCAGCATTGATTCTCATCAGAACAATCACAAGACATAAAGAATGTCGTTGGTCCATTTTTCTACGTCCGACCCAGTCAATGCACTCAAATAAAGCATTTGTTGACCTCAGCATTGTTTTTTTGCTGTAGCACAACCAAAGTCAAATATTAGCTAAAGTCATATCACGGGAGAGCCAATTAGTCCAGTCACAAAGTGAGATGTTTTTATGAAATGTTTCATGCTCAATATTCCTTATTGTTTGTGTACCATGTGATATATGATTGCTGCAACTGTCATTATGATTGCCTGTCTTGGAGAGACATTCCATTAAAGTGAAGTGGTTCAGTATCGAGTCACTATCCGGGCCATCACGCTATGTGATTGGTTGTACTGTGGTCAGCCTGCAAAGAGAGATGATTGTCCAATATCACGTTACTATATGGGCCAAAGCTATGTGACTTGTCCAGTATCATGTGATTATACGGGCCAACGCTATGTGACTGGTTGTACTGTGGTCAGCCTGCAAAGAGAGATGATTGTCCAATATCATGTGACTATACGGGCCGAAGCTATGTTACTGGTTGTACTGTGGTCATCCTGCACAGATTGATGATTATTCAATATAATGTGACTCTCCAAGCCATCACGCTACGTGACTGGTATTACTGTGATCAGCCTGCAAAGAGAGATAATTGTCCAATATCATTTCACTGTCTGGGCCATCACGCTATGTGACTGGTATTACTGTGATCAGCCTGCAAAGAGAGATGATTGTCCAATATCATTTCACTGTCTGGGCCATCACGCTATGTGACTGGTATTACTGTGATCAGCCTGCAAAGAGAGATGATTGTCCAATATCATTCCACTGTCTGGGCCATCACACTATGTGACTGGTATTACTGTGATCAGCCTGTAAAGAGAGATGATTGTCCAATATCATTTCACTGTCTGGGCCATCACGCTATGTGACTGGATTTACTGTGGTCAGCCTGCAGAGAGAGATGATCATCGGCCTGAAAAGAGAGATTATAGTTCAATATCATATGACTGTCCGGGCCAATAAAGCCGTCACGCTATCTGACTGGGGTTACTGTGGTCAGCCTGAAAAGAGAGATGATTATTTGATAATTGGCTGTAGAATTTTGTAGCAAATAATATCGCGTGAACTGACCTGGAATTTGTGTAATAAGACTACGCTAAGAGCTTCGACAAATTCATATTAAATTCATACGGAAAAATTAAAGCGTTAAGTACTTAACAGAATGAGTTAAAACAAAAGTAACATTTATAATGTTGTAAAATCAATTATTTTTAATGTTATCGTTTAGTAATTTAAAGGCATGCGTATAATAACATCATAATTTTGATGATGTAAAAATTGATAAAAGGATAGGATCAAAATGCATCCGCTAAATATAAAAAGATGACAATGGGAGAAATTTTTACAGGTCGAGACTAAAATATGCTGTCTGCTCATCAGGCAGATTGTGGTCAATAACAAGGCATAGACAACTAAGTATTGAGCTGTTTGGTGCAATAAAGTAAGAAAATTCATACTGAAGCTTGGATGTAGTTAACAAAACAAAACTTAAGAGACCGAAACTACAGATCTTTTGAGGAGAACTCATTTAATATGGACGACTGTTCAGATCTCACTTGAGAAGTATATCTATTAACACATCCAAGTTAATCTACTTTTAAAAGGTTTTGAGTCTTTTTTAATTAGTGTCGAAAGATTATAGGCAGTGCTTTATTCTGAGGGTTAAACAGCTTAGTTTTTTAGTCTTTGTGTGTACCGAAATGCAAATGATTGAATTTAGAATTTAGTGTTTGATGTTAGAACTGGACGACTTGAAGAAAGTAGGTTCTAAACATAATCAAATAAGGAGTTTGTGAATCCTTATAAACTTCGGATGAATTAAGTTTTGTTGTTTAAGTATGGAGACAGTAGGACATATAAATCATAATATCATCTGGTTTTCTTTCATACATGACCAACGAATTTTTTTTTTTTTTTAAAAAGCCTATGAACGATAACAATAAACTGTAAAGTCTTTCTACGTATGAATTTAAAATACGGATTATTAAGTTTCTTTATGAAAGCGAATACTCTTTCCTAAATCTTTTATCTACAGGATTTAATCACTAATTACTCTATACTAATTTGATAATATGAGTCTGTACTACACAATTATATGGAGATAAAATATGTGCTACACACTTTTCTCAGTAGTTGCAAATAGACAAATAAAGTTACGTTGCAGGCTAAGTTGAAGCTTGGAAGTGTACCTATTAAAATTTCTTACCCTTTGATCTTTTTAAATCAGCAAGGTCTGCTTTACTTGTGATTCTGTCAGGTGTGTCTCTACAGAAAATCAAGGGAGGAAACAAAGAAAATAAAGTTGGACAACAAAACTGTGTCACATTTCTGTCACACGTTTGTGTGTAAACGAAATAAATAGAGAATATTTAAGTAGATTGAGTATGGTGATATAATAAATATTTCGATTAAGACAGGAATCTTGATTGATATATTCAACAATGTATCAAACAACTCTCGTTACGTGTCTTTTTCAAGTAGGTCTAAAAGCTTACAAGCACAGATCGTGTAGGCCTAGGATAGGTACATTTAACTTACATATATCCCTTCCAGAATAGTCTGCAGTCAGCAGCCCATTCTATTTCCCAGCTTGGAGTCCATAACTGGACAAATATGAAATTAAGGTTGACACAGCAAGTAAACAGTTATAAAATCCCAATGAATTTAATGGTAAATTGCAGCAGAACCATGACAGAGTAAGCTAGAATTATTATCTATCGTAATAAGGTCATACACGTTACAACTTGCTCATTAGAGCCTTAAACTGACTTACGAGAAATCAAGGGTCATAACTATTCTAAATAATAATGTGGGATGCTGGAGATGAAACTCGTTCACGATCTCCTTATCATGCCTGATAAATGTCGTTGAGGTAAAATTATCCTAGGTAAAGTTGTATTGCGAAATCGAAAAGTCAGGATGACAGGCAATCAAGAGCATAACTCATGTAAATGATGTCCCACAACAAGGTCTTTCTCACATGGATGATGTCAATATTAGTAGCAGATACCACATGACAGAACACTAAGAAGAAAGGGACCACTAGCAAGATTAGAAGAAGAAGTGGCAAAAAGATAAAATATCATTGTTAACTAATTACACATTTACTTATAGTCGGTTCTAACTAAATAATGTTGCATGATAAATAATTGTATTTGTTTTTAAAGTCTTTAAAATGGACCTAGTTCAACTAAGCAAAACAAGCACATATACAAATACACAAAACAATAAAAAAAAAAAGCTTGCAAAGTATATTAGAATCACATAATTTAATATTTCATGATTTGAATGAACCTTTCAACTCATATCTAAGGCCTAGTCCAGGCTCATTTAAATGAATGGAACGTTAAGCAAGGTGTTTTGTTGTATCTCATAAGAAGAGGTCCAGATTTACAGTGTATGCATGTTTTAATTCGAACGATTGATTTGTAATCATGTTTTAATCTGAATGACTGGTTGAACTAATTCTTACATACCACAATATATTATGGGTAGTTTGCCAGCACACAATTTTATATGAAATAGCACTCAAAAGAGTTTATATTCTAGAGGCCTTTATGCTGCGATGTCTTAAATATTCAAGAAATACAAACTGCGGCCCCTAGTTGCCGAGTGGTCTAAAGCGCTAAAAGTTACGGATCATTGCCATCTCACCTCTGCGTGGGTTCGAGTCTCGGATTCGGCCAATGTGGGAATGTGAGAAAGCTTGTTAGTAGCTTCTCGTGGTTCGGTGGTTCTTTCCGGGGTTTTCCCGGGTTCTTCTTCCACCATTTTTACTGGTCGCCATGCATAGCTGAAAAATGGCGTTAAACCCTACAACAACAACAACAAAAATTAACTGTGTATGGAAATAGGTGTACAAACCACAACAAGATCGAAACATGTGACCGACTTCTTACCTCAGTATTTTTCTTTCTTCAGAAGTTGGGTGTTATATTGGTTATGCTGAACAACAGTTATTGATAATAAAATAAATCAAAAACAATTAAAGACAAGGAAAGCAAAACATTTGCAGTACATGCATGTCCAATCACAATATCCGAGAAACTAATGTACTGGCAAAACTGAACTGGTGAGGCAGACGGAAAGTGGGAACCCTCTCTGCTACAATTTACCTAATTGTTATTGTTTGTCAGTATGTAATATTTAGTAGCAATTCTTAAATATTGTAATGTTTTGAAAAAAAGAAGATATAACATATGTGTATTTTGAACAATCTGTTGCCTTTGCAGGTCTTTTTGAAAGGAATCTTCAGAATGCATTATAATTTAGCAGCATTACCGCATTCATAATTACTGTTTACCATTCGATGTATATTATTGCTGATGAATAAAAGTAGTGCGTACCATTCAGTGTCTTATAACTCACTAATACCACGCATCGATCGTACTTTTTCTTACTTCTGCAGCAAACGTATTACAATCATATTTACCTTTCACAATAATATAGATATATATAGAAACCGTAAAACCATAGCTAGAACCATGATAGACAGATGTAGTGGAAACTTGGTATAGTGATTATTGTAGTGTGCGCACTGTTGTCCGTCCGCTCACATCCGAGAAAATATTCCATGAGAAAAGTGTTTCGTATGTTAATTTTCCCAAGTAGAGCTGGCGTGCTCACATGCTACTTGACATGTCAATACATCTTGATGTATGACACTAAATTACAAAACACTCGGAAGAGGGCTTGACATTCAGGCTGCGGCATGGTTCTTGTTGTAGTTTTGTCATGCTAAAGTAGACGACTCATGACAAAATCTTACGTAATTTGTCACCTGTATTTGTTTGAAGAAAACTATGCTAATTCGGAAGTATTCCATATGTTTATTGAATTGTCATAGTTTAGTCTAAA
>JAECUM010061427.1:0-15655 GCA_016617855.1 Megalonaias nervosa
TGAGATTCTCTCTACGGGGGTTATTTACGCTGTTACTTTTCGTGACATCTGTGTTTGTAAATGCTATGCGGTGCTCGTTT
Organism: Megalonaias nervosa; assembly: GCA_016617855.1. NCBI lineage: Eukaryota > Metazoa > Mollusca > Bivalvia > Unionida > Unionidae > Megalonaias > Megalonaias nervosa. The sequence continues at coordinate 81 of JAECUM010061427.1, forward strand.
ATATATTCGCGCGTGTCATTTTTGTCAGTCCACCCTCTCTGCTGCTGGGGATTTTATCCAAATATTTTATCAAGTCCGTTACGATATCTCGACCTAGGATCATGCAAATTTATTGTTATAAAACTAATCGGAGTAGCTTGTGCTTTTGTAAAAAAGTTTTTGAACTTAATCATATCCATGTCCCCTGAACACCAAGTATAATAAATATTTTACAGCGTATGATTATCAACTCCGTTAAACACAACTAAAATATTACAGTTATCTCTGATCACTTTTGGAATTTGTGTATAACGCTGGGTAACATCAATCACGTCTGTATTTTTATGTCTACCTCTGGAAAATATCCTAGCTGGATTTGATTGTTTGTCCAGCATAATATCATCGTACACTACTAAATTATTAACAAGTCCATCAAGGTCATCTACAGATGGCGCTTCATCAATACTGGTAGTAAAATCAATAATATCATTACCGTCTTCATTCAGCAACTTTACATTTTCATTAAAATCTTTAAGTACTTCATAGCATCGCTGATCAACTACAGATGGAGCTACTGAATATAATTTATCCCACTTGAGCCATCTCATTATCAAATTAAGCAATAATTGTGTTTTGCCTGATCCAGTAGGACCAATTATTATCATTCTAATAGAATTCGGTAGCGCTGGGTGATGCTTGACTGGCTCTTGTTTTCGTGTCGCCGAAAAGTCAATTATATCCATATGATAAATAATATGTATTTATATTGTGTTCGATGCAAGGCAGCCACGTCCACCGTTGGATTAACAACAATAATAACAAAAAATAAAAAACGCGCACTGACAGGTAAGTGTGAAAAGTGTGGCACAAAAAAATACAAATTTATTTGAAAAACAGTGACGGGAGGTGATATCGCCGCTTCGTTGGGAAAATTACCAGGGGTTCCGTGGGCGAATTATCCCGGGGAAAAACACCGACCCGGATACAATTATTGTGGTCCTGGAACTCGACTTGATATCCGACTTGACGAATGAGATCAACCGCGACCTGGAAAGTATCCAATAAATAAGATTGATCAAGCGTGTCATGTTCATGATGTTGCGTATCGAAGCAAGGATTTACAACAACGGCATCTCGCAGATGTGAAATTGATTCATGCGTTAAATTCTATACCTGATAAATCTCTCAGAGAAAAACTTGCTAGTTTTCTAGTGAAATCTGCAATGAAAGGTAAAATAATGCTAGGGGCTGGGTAATTAATTATATGATTATTATAATGGAGTCCATCTATTATAGCCCAAGAGGATATTGGAAGGGCAGAGCAGCGATTAGTAAACTTGCTGAAGCAGCAAAAGTCTTACGTGCTGTTGCCGCAGCGTGGTTAGCACGACAGGCAATATGGCAAATCTATCTACGTCCACCTAAAAGAATTCAACACTCGTATTTTGATGTAAGCGTTCCCAATGAAGTTCATCAAGCAAATATTTTGTTTTTACCACATGATACTATTAAAACACGTGGACGTCAATCACGCACATACAAATACGCGTTAACTGTCGTTGATGTTGCAAGTAGATACAAAGAAGCGGAGCCGCTATCAACAAAAGCAACATCTGAAGTTGCATCTGCGTTTGAACGAATTTATCAACGAGGACCTTTGCGATGGCCACAATTGCTACAAGTTGATCCTGGCAAAGAATTTCTTGGTACAGTATCATCGCTGATGAAAAAAACATAATGTCAAAATCAGACAAGGACACGTCGCAATTCATCGTGATCAGGCAATAGTTGAAAGATTTAATCGAACACTCGCTGAGCGGTTATTTGGATACCAGTATGCAAAGGAAATAATTCAGAGCGACAAGAGATCTCGTGAATGGGTTGCAAGATTACCAAGTATGATAGCTGCGTTAAATAATCAAATTATTCGTGCAACTTCTATGAAACCTATTAATGCAATTACAAAAAACATCTACCCCGTAGCGATGGTTACGGACAACGACGTGACTTTTCAAAACAGCCAGTGTTAGGTAATGTGACTGTAAGGTATTTATATGAACCTGGTGAACTTGAAGGGGGTACAAAAAGAGCAACTGATCCTATCGGGAGTGTGACTACACATAAAATTTCTAGCTTGGTTAGATCCACGGGTAGACCCGCCATATACAGACTGGATTCAACTGCTCCTCAGCGTGGATTTGTACGTGAACAATTGCAAGTAATTCCTGAGGACACACAGTTACCACCGCGTTCACTTTTGTAAACTAGCACCCCTACGTCGATTACATTCAAGACATGTTAATATGACATTATCACGTGTATGACCAATACTACTATTAATTCTATCCACGGTGAACTGTTTTGGATTATTACTCGAATATTCCCATAGCATATTACAGTTACAACTTGCACAATGATTATTCTGTCGTTGTTTTAGTGTCATAATTAATTAAGTATCAATATCAAAGTTGCGATTATTTTTTTTATCACATTGCTTATAACCAAATAGTTTTTTTTTTCTTATTACGCCAACAACAACTTCGTTGTCGTCGCTAGCAGTTTGATTATTATTTTCTGTAAAATTCATAATAACCCTGTGTAGTTGAGATATTCTTCTGACTCGAGACACTGCGAGATAAACTAAATTTGACCATTCGATTCTATCATCGACAATCCAGATATTTGTATCAGCAATAGTTAGTCCTTGTGACGAATGAATTGTTATAGCATATCCTAGCTTCCATGGAGTTTTATCCATGATCAACGCGCTCTCAACAACATCAACATCAACCAAAACAATATCATTCAATACAAGATTTTGTTTATCATTTGTTCCTGGAATCTCAACTTCAGTATTTTGTGGTCGAGTATCTGCTGGGCGATAACACAATGGTACGGGTAGATTTGAAAATTTTTCTTTATTTAACAAAAATAATTTCTCTTGCAATTCATCACGAACTATTTTTCTACTCGCAACTATTAAATCATTTGGTCTCCATAAATTCCAAAAATCATTTACAGGAGTTTCCGGAATTGTTTCACACATTATCTCACATTGTATTTTATCTGGCTGTAGTCTGATTAATCTTTTAAATTCTTTCAGGGGTTCATCAATAGCTCTATGATCATCATTTATTTCTTCATAATAATCCACAAACGTTTTTAACCACTCGTGCGGAGACTGCCGAACGAAAGGTGGTGGTTGACCATGATCGCCGCACATAATCACAGCAGTATTTTTTGTCAGTAACCAATCAAGAAATATTTTTAATGTTTCTAACGATACTGTACAAGTTTCATCCCAGATGATAATCCGGGGTATATATTTCTCACCCATTCGTTCAGGTGTTCACGTATCCCCGCACCATCTGAAGAAACCATGATAAGTTTGAGATTTTACTCCTCGTTCATTTATTTCTCTGGCTAGTCTATGTGTAGGTGTCAGAACAATCATATCAACGGAGTTCTTCAAACTACGGCGAAATAATTCAATGGCACGTGTTGTTTTTCCAGAACCTCCAGGTCCATTGAGATAAACGGTTTTATGTCTGGCCACAGGATCAAACACAGATGGTGCCGATGATTTTAATATTTGATTATGATTACCGTAATATATTTTCTTGATTTCAACGTCAGCAGAAAATGAATAGTCAAGTATATTTTCTTGTTTTATTCTCCATGATCCCCATTCGTCATTACCGAGTAGCGGTTTTAGCAAATCTAAATACGCTTTATTTATATAAAATGAATCCGTGGCAACTCTGACAACGTAACGAGGAAATCTATTTATCGTTGATAATAAATTTATGGAAACGTAAGCGAGCATAAAAGATCTTAAATGAGTAAATTGCGGTGACTCACCATCAACATAGCTCACGATTGTACCTAATTTAGACCCGTCTGATAAATAAGCATTACTCCGACTCATAAATGTGTTTTTTTTTCCGTTGTATCAGTAATTATAAAATCGAGTTCAGCATCATCCATAATTAATCTTGTACACATTCGTTTATGATCATATGGTCCTCCTTGAGTAAACTTACCGATTATTTTCCTACCAAGATCTTTTGCAACTTTATTTTCATGATCAATCATATCAGGATTTTCATCATCTGACTCTGTCAGGGGTTGTGGTAACCAAACTTGTTTCTGCGGACGATACGATATAATGGCTTTACTTACGCTCAACGACACTAAGATTCCGGTATCAAGCATGTATCATAATAACACTATTGGAGCCCAATATTTTTCTGAGAAATGTCTTCCAAACCAAACATAAATAATCGGATGCAGATTTTTTTGCAAACTCGAATGACTCTATACAAGCAAATCCAGTTAAATCAAAATTTGGTAAGAGTCCGTTTATCGCAACTCTGGTCATCTGGTGTGTGGGTTGTCCGAATCTTTTAAAGTATTCAGAACATTCTCCGTATCCAAGAAAACTTCCAGGATAACACGCTACCATATCAACCGATATAATATCGCTATAATCGTATTTGGTATTCCATAATCCGCCGTGTCCGTATTCGACACAACTGTGCTGGATGTCTTCAAGAAATTCTAATCGTGTCGGCTTCCATGAATTTTTCTCTTGAGCAAAGTGAGCCGCAACCGATAGAACTGTCAAACAATTATTTAGTAATCGTTCAGCTTCAGTATCATCAGAATTATATTTCAATGCAAGATTCTTCATTTATTCGTGGAGAGATTCTGCAAGATAAATTTCTCCGTTAGGTCTTACAAACTGATCGTAATACGAATCTGAACTCTGAAATAACCAGACAGATACAGGGTCACTCTTACTGATATCGCTGATAACGTCAAATATATAATCGCTATAAAATTTAACTGTCCTATCCCGTGGAAATATTGTTACAGCATTAGTCCATGCATGTGCGTTATGATCAATGATTGTTATAGGGGTTCCATTTTTTATATATTTCGGTTAGTACAAAATTTCTCCGGTTAGTGTTTTTGCTGTTATTGGAAATCTTAATTTCTTTTCTAGCTTAGCAACGTCATTGATTTATGCTCCGGTATCTTTAACTGTTTCTGCCCACGCATTTATTTTTTTTACGTCTTAGATCCGTTAAACAGATTCCGCGTATTGCTTTTGAGAAATGTTCTATAACTCGCTCAGCTACGCAGTTTAGTCCCCTTGACAATTTCATCGGTTTGAGATTATCAACGCTAGGTTTATCATTTAGCAGATATATCGCATGAATAACTGCAGTTACAGGATACACTCGTTCATAATACGGTTTATCAATACCAGTCAATGTTCCTGGTTTTGATTTTTTATTTAATGTAACAGTATTATTTCCAGTATGAAGTCGTACAGGGTCACGTTTATCACGGATAATCCAAGTGTCATCATCTGTCTGCACAATAAATTTTACTAGAATAATATATCGCTGATTGTCGAGATAGTTGATAATATTTTTACATCGTTCATCACTCATTCTAGCATCGACAACACCGCTGGTGTCGTTTATGATCCTGAATGTCGACCAAGTATGAGCCGCACCATCATTGCGAAATTCTTTCTTGGCTTCACGGATACGATTGATTATATCTCTATTGATCAAAGCCAGATCTTGCATCGAAAAATTAAATTTAGATTTTGGTATTTTGTCAAGATCAAATCTTGCTCCCGCCGAGACGGTGTAAGGTTCAATTATGGATAATCTCTCAAATTCCTCCATACTATATTTAAAGCAAATATATGTTTAATTAAACTTTAATTATATATATAATGATTCAAACAAACAATAAATGCCAATGGCTTATGATTGGATTTTCTCTTCCTTGTAATAAATCATGCGTAAATGAATTTTGTGGTCAACATATGCAAAGTTTTCGAAAAGGTAGTCTGGGACCGAGACCGTGTTTACGATGCGGTGTTGGAGTCAGAGGAGAAACACGGTTATGTATGCAATGCGGTGGTAAAAGATACAGAGAGCTGAAACGATATTATGATAAGAAGTCGTCAGGTGAATCTCCCATAAAAACCGCTGAAGACTATCTGGCCAGATTTCAAAATAATCATTTAGACAAATAGTATTACTATATAAAATGGAGCAAAATAAATTTGTGAAACATCCCATCATTAAAAATTATGAAACATCTCGTGATGGTGTCATCAGAAATTGCAAATTAAAAAGATCAGTCGGTTCTGACAATGGTATTGGTTATCTCAAATTCCATGCTGGAAATAAAATGTATCTATCTCATAGGTTCATATTTGAATGTTTTCATGGGGTCATCGAAGACGGACTTGTAATTAATCATATTGACGGTAATAAACAAAATAACTCTTTATGTAATCTTGAAGTTGTTACACCAAGTCAGAATTCTGCACTTGGAAATACTGGGAGATGTAAAATTTTGAAAAGAGGACTGTTAAATCTGTAAATATAGATACTGGTGAAGAGAGAATTTTTAATTCTATAAATGCGGCTGGTAAATATTTTGGTATTCACCCGAATTCAGTACAATATGTGGCAGATAATATTACCAAATCAGCATTTTCGAAAAAATTAAAAGATCACGTTCCGGTATGTACAATGAAGCGAGATAAATCCGTCATCGCTGATAGAGCAATCAAGCAGTTGTTTCCCTTTTTTTTTGTTATTGCGTATACTTGACCACACATTTATCTTCAGTGATATACATCTAATCCCTCGAACACTAAAGTCTGAGGAATATAATCAAACACAAAAATCTGAATTCTTGACGTTGTCAAGGAATTTATTCTTTGACGCTGTCAAGATTATATTGAAATCCGTGATAGTGGATTTATACATTAAGCCATGTACGCGGTAGTCATTATCGATTTTTTTTTGTCTAGACTGCATGCAGATAGAACTGGAATATATCGATCAAACGCATTTACTAACACAGTTCTGGCTAGCTTGAAAATATAATATTTTAACAAGGCAGAAACGGCAGAAATATTAAAATTACAGATTTTATGATTTATTTTTGCATTTTATTCAGAATCTGATAAAATACTGATCACAGAATCTGCAGTGACAGAGTCAGTGCTTATATATTTATTTTTGAAACACATATTTGTAAGTGGTACATGGTGCATTGCTAGCGCGTCTGACTCTCGTACTCGAGGTCTTGAGTTCAGTTCCCCATGACTGACACATGTCGGTGGTTTGTGGCCCTGGGATGCCACTTATTTTAAGAATTGGGGGCGCTAGCACAAGCCTCATGTAACCCTCGCCAACGCCAAACAACGTGGCGAGTGCAGTTTTGCACTTACCCCAGGGTTTGATTTTGGGGGGATTACTATGCGCTTACGTCCCTAAAATAAACAGCAGGATGATGTGAAATCGTGACCTTGTGACCTCACTGAAGGGTACCCACATAGGAGCATTCAGAAAGAATGTCCGCCGGACCAAAAAATCTCAATAAGGTGCCTGTGGGATTAAGGCCTCTTAGGATCTAATTGGTAAAAGACTTTACCGGCAGAAGGGACCCAGTGGAATGGTAGACTGAACATCATAGCTGCTGTTTATTTTTTTCCCAAAAAATATATTTTTACTTTTATCTGATTCAGAATATATATTCATTCAGAAATACATTCATTCAGAATTATTTATTCAGAATATATCTATTTATTCAGAAATATTTTATTCTGATCATAATTTACCAGCGCAATCTGAAAATATTAAATTTTATCTGTTTTTTAGTCAAATTTTGATGATTTTTTCACCATTTTACCCGTTTTGTGCATGTTTTTGGGTCCAATTTCTTGTTTTTTGAGGGCAAAACCCCGAGGGGGTTAACGGGAATTTAACATGGAAAAAACAAAAAATGATTTTTTTACTGTTTTTTGCTGATTTTTTGTACAATTGTTTACATTTTTTCATGGATTTTTAGCATAAAAATCTGGTAAAAAACGAGAAAAAAACAGTAAAAAAATCATTTTTTGTTTTTTCCATGTTAAATTCCCGTTAACTCCCTCGGGGTTTTGCCCTAAAAAAACAAGAAATTGGACAGGCGGCGCGGTTTCTTTATCAGTGCAAGATTCTGAAATATTTATTCTGAAATATTTACTCATTTATTCAGAAATATTCATTCAGAAATATTTATTCAGAAATGTATTTTTATTTTTATTCTGATTCAGAAATACTTTTATTATAATAAAATTTTATTTTTTATGAAATTCGGTCAGATTTTATAGCGTTGACGGGTAATATACCCAACAATATTGTGACTTTGATCAGATTTTCTAGCTTTGACGGGTAATATACCCAACAATATTGCGAATTCAGTCAGATTTTCTAGCGTTGACGGGTAATATACCCAATAACATTGTGACTTTGATCAGATTTTCTAGCGTTGACGGGTATTATACCCATCAAAATCGTTGAATTTAGTCAGATTTTCTAAAATATTTTATTTTTATTCAGAATATTTATTAAACAAATAATTTATAATATAAAAAGTAATGAACCACGAAAACATCACATCAATTATTACTGCTATTAAGCAATTACAACACAGCGGTATAAAAATATCTGATGAGCTTGATCCTGAAAAAATAATGAGTGATTTTGAATCATTACAATTTCGGAAGTCAGAAGGTAGATATACGCTGAACTCCGATTATAGATTCATAAAGTTGATCCAGCAGGCGATGTTACAATCGCTGGCAGCAATCACGGATACGCAAGTGAAATTATTTGTTCCTCTTTCACGTTCAATCGAAAAGGTTAGGTCAGAATTATCTCAAGAATTCGAAACGAAAAGAATTGTACACGCTGGTATAAAACAGCTGAGAGATATTATGTCGATGACGGAAGAGTTACTGGCTAAAGATAAGGACGCGTGTGACTGATCATAGTGACGTTGATAACGAAACTAATAGTGTTGTGCCAGGATAATTCATTTCTAATCCTGATAAAATCACGGGGTAAAAAAAATATTTTATCCTTGACACTTTTTTTTTGCTTGGTGTTTTCCGTAACTACGTTACAGCGATGACGCTCTATCAGCGTACATACAGATTTATATTTAACGACTCTGACCTGAGATCGAGCAAGTGGCTAGACTGGTCAGTAAGTTTGAAATGTATCCGCGATAAGAATGGATTATGACATTTTAAATAAACAACGTTGATTGGTTCTGATACAATCAAATAACCTGGTGGGACCTGAGGTGTAAATGAATACAGAATGTATCCTTGTTGGGCCTGGTTGGATTTTTCAGTGTCAACTTGATAACTGCCGTCGATGATATCATATACTAGATTGACAGCGATCGTTGATGTGATATTGACGATGCCCGGTGAGACATGACGGCCTTCGTTCTAACGATTATTATTGTATCAGAGGATATTCGGTGGCGCTGCTATTTTTCTCCACGATTCGAGGATTCTAGGAAAGTTTTCTCTGGCGATGCTAATTAATGATCCTTTTAATTTATCGACATCGTGTTTTTCGTAAATTTTATTAAATTTTTCAGTTAGGCTTGTGAAATGATAAATGCTTAATTCTGATTTTAATATATCTACGCCGACCCATTCGCGAAGATTTTTTATTGCAACTCGTTTAACATAATCGAAATCAAATAATATTTGGTTCAGGTGCTGGATTGATTCTATAATATTCCTTTTTACGTCTTCATTGTAATGCTGCACCAGATCAATGATTGAATTTTTTGCATCAGCAAATATTCTGTAGAATTCATTTGTCATTGCTGGTAATGTGATATCTTCAATTTTTTATTATTCAGTTGTACTGATACTCCTCCGGCGATACGTTCGGAGGGATGCTCGGTCAATAAATTAGTAACCTTTTCCTGTCCATCAATAAAAAATTTATCAACTGTCCAAGTACGATGGCTTCGATAACTCGGAACTTTAATAAATTTCTTCTCTGTTGTCAGAAATTCGTTCAGTTGTGGCTCCTGTGATAACGTCGCTGATATCACAGGTTCAACTTTGGGCCATCCTAATACAGTTCTAATCGAACTTTGATATATATCCACGGCGTAATCCGGTGATAATATTTCAACGGCTGATGACAGTGTTGGCTCGTGGACGGTAATAGCAATCTTTGATTCTTTTCCTGTGATGGATTTAATTCTGCGTTGGAATTCTTCATTGATCTGTTCTATTTGATAACTGCCCGTTGGAATACTGACTACTTGCCAGTCTAGTGTTCCATCGGGTTTGTTTTTAACTGCAAACACTAATGAATTATTCGGTTGTAGTCCACCGAATGATTTTGACCTAATATTTGGCCAACTATAATAAACCCGTAATTGCGCTAGCGCTATCTCGGATGCTGCTATTGCAGTTGGAAAATTAATACTGAATTCAGGATTAGTTGAACTCGCTGATATCATTGTGGTTCTTACCGGAGCAGTATTAGTGACGATCTGTTGTAATAATTCCCTTGACTCGGCCATTATTATACTATTATTGTTTTAAATCCTGTTCAGGAATTTTTTCATCACATACCTCATTGTAGATCTTTATTATAATACTGAATTCTTCGTCAGATATTATTCCATCATTAAGCGACGAAGAAATCATCAATGATAATTTAGAATATGCGGTCGTTGCAGTATGTAACTTCATCGTGTACTCGTTCAATTTTTCATTCGTGCACGTATCTATCTTTTTTGCGATAATATTAAATATTCCAGCGATCGTGGTTGACGATGAAGCAATGATTGTTACAACGATCGGCGCTGTCATCGTCAACGTTGATAATACTACGCCGGTTCCAGCAACAATCGCGGAAACCGAATAAACCATGATATCAACGACAACCGCACGTCTACGATATTTTTTTATTTTTGCTGTATAATCATCGATGATGGCTTTTAATTTATTCTGCCATGTTGTTACTTGATCGTATCTGTATCGCTGAACGTCTATCATTATACTGTATTATGTCGTTGTCTAAGACAACGGAGGTGTTTCAGCTACAAATTCTATGCACAACCAGTAAGACGCTGTGGTTATTTTTTTTTATCAGGACGGTTCCAGTATAAATTCTTCTTCGGCATCTTTATTTAACACTACAGACACGGTTACAGAAAAAGCATCGATTGAGTGACGCCATGGAAATATAATGAATATCCTAAATTTTTCTTTACTGAATACGGACAGCCTGTACACTCCAGTTACTTCTGCGGTATGTCTGATTTTATCATTTTGTGGTGTCCATGTTGATGATCCTGATGATACTGTGTACACGATATTGTTAATTTGTTTGTGTAGAATTTTAATCAGATTGGTTTTATTGACGATATTAGGAATTCCACTGACAATATCGTTGAGTTTTGTATTAATGTCGGTGAGATTTATGTCATCGGTTGGTGGACTTCCAAAGAAATCTTCAGCGGTTTTAATAAGTTTTTGAAAATTTCTACGAGTATTTGTAAACATATTTACATGAACGTCATACTCGGCTCGTAGTGTATTTATTTTATCATCGGTAGGAATATTTTTATCATCCACATATTTCTTTGTTGCGGCATCTTCATCACCTGCTGGTTCTCTTAAAGCAACGATTTTATTTCCATTCATGTTAAATACACCTGTCATTGTATCACCGGCGGATTTTAAACGATCAGCGACACTTTTTTTAATTTATCTCTGATTGTTGCGATTGATACATTTGAGTCTCTGATTCTACCACCGTCAGTAAATACTGGAATATTGTCCGTGGTAGCACCAAGAACTCTACGAATTATATCGATCCACTTAATATTACTCGTCTTTAAAACACCGAATTTATCCTGAAAAATAACTTCATCTCGGTCAACTCCAGATAAATTCATAATATCAGCAAGATCGTCTTTAGTAGCGTATTTTGATAATCGATATCTTCTTTCTTCGTGCCGGTGAGAGCACTAGTAGAAGATCTTCCATAGATATCAACCATTATATGATTAGCGATTATTTAATGTATGTTCGTGTACAGTTTTATGAGGTGGTTTTGTTGATCTTGATACAGCATCAAGTACTGCTAGTGCTTCACGGCCACATATTGGTGGATCCGTTAATATTTGTGTTGGTAGCGTTGAATACCAGATTGGAATACTTTGAAGTCTGTCGACGTATTTTAAAAATTCTTTTGGTGGCGCCAACCCATACGAATCGAAATAAATAATACCACGTGGATCAATTGCATATGCAACCCAGTGAGTGCCACAACCAGAGCTTTTATCGAGATTAATAATACCTGTTTCTTTCAAATCTGGATTTTTCGGTAATCGATCACGCATTAAAACACCTCTAAAATTCTTTATATTTAGTTGCTTAGCAGCATCGAGTAAATCAAAGTTAGACATCGGGAAAATCAGCGAGTCCCTGGAAGTCTTAATCCTTTTCCGTATCGAGACCCTGGAAGTCTCAGACCGTGACCTCTTCGTTTCCTTTTTTTTGAATCCTTTTCCTGTTCCTTTCTTTAATGCCATTCCAGCAGCTGTTCCAACTGCACCTAACGCAGCAGCTTTTGCAACAGCTGGAGCGGCTGCGGCTATTAATGCTGGAATAGCTGCGAGAAGTGGAAATATTCCTCCGGTTTTAATAGTATCCTTGATTGCACCCACGGAAAGATTTAATCGTATTCCTTTACTGGCATGTTTAGCTTCGTTGAATCTCTTAAACTGACGTTCGGTCAACGATAATTTATTTGCACCGCTCATTTGTTCTTGTTTTAATGATATTTTTGTTCCGCATCGTGATGCTAACGGTGATTGTAATCGTTTAATCTGACCCGGGGTCAGACTGACACTAACATGATGATATGACATTTATGATATATTTCTGACTTCTAAATTAGCGCTTGCATATTTTCTACTGGAGCATCAACGACTCTCATGCGGCCACCAACACCTTCAAGTAGCATTGTTTTATCGCTGAGTATAACGGCGATTGCTCTGTAATTAGCAATAGCTCCTCGCGTCACACGAGCTCGAAAGTGTATGTCAACGACAGACTGTCTAAACAAATCCAAATGTTCCAGCGAAAAGTAATAGATCGGATACAGCGTTGTAAAATCTAGCTGTGATATATGTAAACCAGTATCAACATTTTGATCACGTCCCATAAACGACATCAGACGAAGATATGCACGTGCAACATGATTTAGCTCAAAATTCAACAAAATATCCTCCAATGGTTCTTGATGTCCGTTTATCCTCAAAGAAACCTCGGAAACACCGAGTTTGTCAAATATCATTATACTACGCGTTTGATCATTTACTCGTGCAGCATCTTGAAGCGCAACGGATATATGTCGCGGAGCAAAGATACCCTGTTGTGATGCTATCTGCCATGTAAATAAACCATTAATTGTGCTTTGAACAGCATCTGTGGTTGTTGTTAACCATGATAGCGTAGACTTGCCGTCGCTGTCCATAAAAGAAAGTAACCTTTGTTCTTCAGATATTGCTGGAGTCATTGCTGGCATCCACAATGAAAGTTTTGTTAGAATTACTTTACCAGCATCAGGAGCAGGTCGCCATATTGCATCATCGTCGGTTGCTTTTCGTACGAGTACAATTGTATGTTTGGCTCCGAAAATGACCTTTCGTACGTGTCTGCAGAATCCAAAAATATGTGATAACGGAATTGCACATGAAAATCTTCTGCTTCCACCCTGCAACATAGATCAACGTGCTGTGAATCCCAAGTTAAAATTTGCATTAGCACCATGAACCACCATAGCAACGTCAGCGTCGGCGTTACCGGCAAAGTTTCTTGGTCGTCTTATATCATATGGTATGTGTTCAGGACGATCAGAAGTGTCCTTGGTAAACATCATTGACGGACCAGCTGATCTCGAATAATCATCGCTGTATCTTGCTAGACCAAGTATCGTCGTGGCAACATCAACATCTTTTTGAATCGATTCAATATTTCTTCCGTCGATCATGTACGTGGCGCTGTCGAACAACGCCATGATGCCGTTGTTGACAAAACCAACACCGATACCAGCGTCATATTCAGTATTATCTGTTTTTAAAATTTCACCTTCTACTTCAATAAATGCTTCAGCGGGTAAGAAATATTTACTTGTATCTTGAACTTGTAATTCGATTCGTCCACGCTGATTTGGCTGTCGTGCGTCGTAAGAATAATATTGATAATCACGTACCGATTCATCTTTGAGGACTGGCGCATCCATGTCAAATGCGGGATCAGGTACACGTTTGAACATGTTATGTTATTGGTCATCGCCTAATACGAAGACCACTTCCTGCCATCAGACTTGCTGCTAAGTTTTTTTCCTTTTCATCAGCTAACTCTGCTAGTTTTTGATTTGCGGCTTGATTTATTATTTTACTAACACTTGCAGGCATCACTTCGGTGCTGGGTAATGTTACTGGCTGAGATTTTCGTCGTATTAATCGTGCTAGTCTATCTTTGATTGCAGAGAATGCTTTACTAGCAACGTCACCAGCAGCGTTAATACCTTTTTCACGAATAACGTCAATAGCTTTCATTCCTAGTTGCTTTGCGATCGGTATTGCTTTTGGGGCTATCCTTCTAAATAAACCCTGAACAACATCACCGAGTCCATCTCCGTAGAATTTTTTGTATACAGGTAATCTTGAATTGACCACCCTGACCATAGTTGGTCTACGTTGAGCAGCGCGTATGATCATTTTATTATAGTAATTATATCTAACTGTTTAATCACTGTGATAATCATCTGTGATTTCGTCGATGAGGGATCGATACACGTTAATATCCATGATGCCACCGGTAAATAATCGTTGACAAATTGATGAGATTTCGTTGATAATTTCAGGAGAATTATTACCAGCTCGTTTCCCACCGATTAAAATTTCTAATCTATCTACGTCGGCAAGGACGTTGTTAGGACAAGTAACAAGACCACTTCCAGTTGTTGTATTAATACCACTTCCAGTTGCGCCGGGGGCGTCTTGATATTCTTCTTCCTCAGTTATTGGTCCGATTACCCTCCGCGATGATCGTTGATGTTGTTTTATTGTTTCATAATATTTTACTTTATTAATATATTCACCATAAAATATATCATCTCTTTGAATACGTTTAACTCCGTGGTATATACGATATATCCAGTTGTACCATTTATCATTATTTATAATTTCTCCAGCAAAATCGGATTTCAGATAATCTTTTTTATTATAAAAACTTTCCACGGCAAATGCAGGTAAATCTTCTTCGTCAGTAGATATTATGTATTCAATAGATCTTGGAAAAAATTTATTGATCATATCAATCCTGGTGGTTCTTGATTTTACTGGTTCTAGTTCTTGTATATGTTCTTTTATATCACCTATTTCATCACGAGTTTTGTCAATACCCTCGAGTATTTCTTGAGTCGGTTGAGCAGCAGCTATTTCGGCAGGAAGTTGTCGTAAAAATTTTTTTGTTTTCTTAGTTCGCTCTGCTATTTTTCCAGTTGCTTCAGCGGTTTTCTCCAACGCGGGTAGAAGACCTTCAGTAGTCTTTGTGACAGGTTTAAATAATTCTTCTGCGGCTTCTGCAAATCCTTCTTTGAGATCTTGACGCGTTTGTAATTTTTGTCTGACAGAATCACGGACAGGTAGATATTTCTTGATTGCTT
>JAECUM010061428.1:0-20595 GCA_016617855.1 Megalonaias nervosa
CTCACAAGGTTTTAAATTGGTTCTGGATTCTTATGTTTACAACGGTGAAATCATCATATCTTGTGTCACAGCTTTCGACTGACCGGTTGACCCACGGTGGTAGCCGAACAACATCAGATTAATTCGTACATACCTGAAAAATAGACTTTTTTTTTAGTTCGATGGGGAAATTACATTGCTCATAATGTGATGAAACATCGATATTATCTGGTTCAAATGGAAACCATCAACGTTTCGGATCAGTATATTCCATGATTCAGTATTATTCAGATACTTTATCATTATGGCTTTAAAGATGTTACACTCTTAAATCTGACAGATTAAATGGTTCTGTTATTTTTCTACTTACTCCACTCCAACAGTATCAATGCGCGCATGAAATGTTAACAAAAATAAAACTGTCATTACTTTGACGAAATACACAATCGGAAGCGTGAGGTGTTCAAGCTACATATGTAACACGCCGCAGTCCTAAAATTACTGTACAATTTTTTTGTTTTTATACATTTGGAAATGCAGATGTCAGTAGCGTTGTCACAGAATAAAGAAAACCCATGCAATGGACAGCTTTGATCTTTAAAAATATATTATTAAATAAAATCACTTGTGAAATCGTTCCATATATCTACTCAAAAATGTAGATACCCTATATTTAACATTTTGATACCAAAGTTTGATACAAACAAAAACAACACTGCAGAGACCGCAACATCACCTGCTACATTGCTGCTATTATTTGCAGTGCATGTCGCATTCTGATCTTAATGACTGAAAGTCTACCATGAAATAAATGCATTTAAAATTTTGCACATTTCTACGAAAGCCCAAAATTTTGTGTATTTCGCAGACTTTGTATTACGTGGCAGAGATAAATTAATGACATCTTGCATGGCATCTTTATTTAAACTAGTGTTCAAAGTATCTTTATGTATAAAGACATGAAAATCTTTTACAAGTATAAAGTTTTCCGCAAGAACCAAAGGTTTTTGATATACAAACTGTATTCTGTCTAATTTCTAAATAAATAAATCAATTCCATTTTTTTTTAGAAAGATCGTCAAATATTCGTGATCTCTAAAGTGAAATATATACAAATATTAAACTTCTCTGATATAATTTGGTAAATTAGAACACAGTGATTCTTCATAAAAATAACTTTTTGTGAATGGAGTAACTAGTTTTCCTTCAAAGGTTTGCAATGGCGTGTAATGGTACATTTCTAGTAAGTGAAGTGTCATTCCTTATGATCATTAGATAGTTTTACGTACAAAGTATGGCCATGTAACCATGACAACCTATGTCAGGCATGTGCAACTTCCTCCAGGGCACGGGATAGATAGAACTTTTTAAATTTACCCACATGATGTTAAATATAACCAAATAAAACCAGATTATTGGCCAGATGCAGCTCGCGGGGCATAGGCTGCACATGCCTGACATGTAGCGCAAACTGTTTTTACTGGCCTATTCCAGTTTGCCATCTTGGTTTTGCCCACGGGTTCATGTGTACTAACTACATAAATCCAGTGAATCAATGAACAAGCAATACGAGTACGTGATACAGGTGTTAGACCCAGGGGGTTTCCTTTGTATCCTGCCTTAGAGTTCGTTAGGCAACTGATATTTATTTGACCATTTTATATTCATACAATACTCATAAAAAATACATTTCTTTGAGAAAATAAATCTTTCTTGATATAAATTGTAAAAGGTTCATCTAAAACATTCCGAACGATTATGAGCGTAATCATGAGGAAAAATTGCGATTTCTTACGTTAAAAGTAAATAATGAAAGTCGCATGGCAAGATTATTTAGTGGAAGGTCTGCTCTTCATGAAAAATAACTCTTTCTTCAGGTAAAACGTCAAGTCTATCTTGAAAACGTAATCATCCTGATAAATATAAAGCTTTACGATGAACGTTAACTTCTTCATGAAGACTTTCAGGAGCAAAGAAACAAACCTTCATTTTGTTTACACGTTCGACCCACTGTACACTGAACAAGCGACCATTTTATCATGCAGATGGCAAATCTAAGTGATGAAGAATATATCTTCAAGGAAATAATACTCTTTTGTCAGAAGGCAACATTTTTGACGAAAAAATTCATCTTTGTCATTAATGCTTTTCTTTCGTAAAATGTCAATACGTTAATAAAATAAATTGTTATTGATTGGGAGCCATTGCCGTTGCTCTCGTAATATCTTTGCCATAACGAAGCCAACATAGTAGGACAGACAGTCAGAAAGACTGTGTGTAATGATTTATTTATCCTCACAGCTCACGGATTTGTAGACAAATATGTTATAAATTTGTGGAACAATTATAATATAGTCAACTTCGAATCAGCAACATGCATCAAAATATTTGAAAATCCAACATTGGAGAAGAAAATCTTTTTTTGTCTATTTAATTGTTTGCGAAACATTATGTATCAAGTCGCCTATAATTTTTTACGTAAACAAGTGATCGTCACCACTGCCGGTGGGTGCTATATTTTCCTAACAGAATCACGCATTGAACGAAACCTTCCTGGTATTTAAACGTACGAGAGGATTGTCTTTCATTTCCAAAGACAGACTTCTCAAAGAAATCCCACGGGTTGTACTTTCAGCAGTTAACAACTACTCGCTATAAAACGGCGACATGCATCAATACAATCTTTCAAAACCTGGGGCCAACTTAGAACTTGACAGTCAGCGAATTCCTTACATGTACCATTACAATATGATTAAAATATCAATACCTATTCTTTGTTTTTTCAAAACTAGCTTTAAATAGTAACTGTTCTTATTATCAAGTCTTCTACTTGAGGAAATGCAAGACTGACTTTGAAATTGACTACAAGATGGAAATGACACACCCAAAAGACGAAAGAAACCGAAGCAATGTATGCACAAAAAGAATGCGCTATATATGAACGCTAAATAAAGGTGTTGTAGGGCACGAATCTTGTAGAATATAATACATTAGAAACTGACACGACCCCTTGTCGGTAAATCAGTTCGCACAGAGATACTGTATTTTACCCTGACACTGACATTCAACATATTTTTGGACCTTGCAGTCTTCTTTCCATTTTGAAAACTTGCCCACAAGCTAGTGACTTGCAAATTTGAGGTTGTATTACTTATAATAGTTGTCATAAGACAACAAAAAAAAAAAAATTAAATATGTAGCCGTTTATATTGCCAAGTTCACAAGAGATCCAGTATTTTCATCCATTCAAATCGCATTCGGATATATTTTATACGATAAAAAGGAGCAAAAAGGTATTTGTGGGCATCAGAGTTTAGATGAGAAATTACACTGGCTGTCGAGCTTGCCATGCTCTAGCTTCCAGCCCCACCCAGTCCATCCTTTACAGCGATTTATTTATATCTGTATGTGGGGTGGGTGGGTGTGATCAAGGACTATTGATTCTAAAGCGAAATAGCTATTTCCTTTTTAATAAAAAAAGTGCAAATTCGGAATTTCGGAACTTGTTATATTTACCTAATTTGCAGATTCAATCTCAATAGTTTATTTTATATATCTGTGATATCCGGTATCCAAGATGTTGCGAAGATAATTATTCCACAGGGCTAGTTACGAATCAGGGTGACGTGACGCAACTCGTAATTACGCATTACATTAAATAGCCCGAATGGACAAAGTCTTGAGCGCTACAAACAAAGTGTGAACGACGACAATGTTTCTGTACCTAAATTATCGTTCAGTCTGATAGTAAGCCCCCTTATAATAGAAGTGAATGGGTAGTTAAAATATCATCTCCATAAATGAGGAAATGAATTACAATTGTTACGTGAAGGCTTGTAGAAAAGTAACAAAAGAAAAGAGTGAAGCCAACAAGCTTTGTAAGTTTTAACAAAATAATTTATTTCCCTAGAAAACAAGGTAAAAATATGAACTAGGACTTACGGTTTGTGAATATAATCCAAACATTAATCCTAGAATTCAAAAATATAAGTCCTATCGCTAAACAGTTCTAATTGAATCTAGGTTCCAATCTCGATGAAGTTCCAATATGGAAGGCGATGACGTCAGATGATGTCGTTGTACTGCTGGCAACAGTTCCTCGTTGAATCACAATTTATCATGTTCTGTTGGCAACAGTTCCTCGTTGAATCACAATTTATAATGTTCTGTTTAGAATTCCAAAATAAATTTCCAAAAATAGAAGACGTCTAAATCAACTGGCATCAACATCAACATAATAAAACACCGTGAGCTCTAAAGGTGTAAAAATACGACTGCCAAATCTACTAGGAAACGTCTGTTTTAACCCACGATTTTAGATCACATGGTGGCTCACATGACGGGGCTACGTGATCACTAATTTGAACAGCGCAGTAAAATTAAAATGCCATTTAGCAGGTAGCTTAGAATAGCCCTATCTAAGAATCAGATTCTCACGCTGGAAATAAATAGAAAAGAAAGGCTGTTTACAACTTAGCTAACACGTGGGCCGAACATGACCTTGGTAATAGCCAATCGTTTTCATTCAATGTTTACAAACTCGGAACCAAGGTTAAGAACTAAGTTAACTAAAAATAAAAATGAAGCAAACATTTACGTTTTACACAGGTCAAAACAAAAGACTAAATTTACTGGGGAAAATATAAAATGCAGTAAAAATATTATTCTTACAATAAAATGTAATGAAACAAAAATAAAGAAAAGAATTTAAAACTAACAACCAAGGAATTTAGTTACATATACGTAACACAATGTATGTTGTTTATGTCGGTAATTTAGGCTACCATCCTAAAAATGCTTACAAGAAGGTCAATATATTGGAGCGCAATGCAATTCTTGTAGTATAATTATCAAGCAGTTAGTACAGTTTTTTTCTAACTAAAAAGTGGAATACTAAATGTAGACTTTAGTTCTAGCTTTAGAATTATTCTAAAACTAGGCGGACACACGAACCATTATCTTGATATTTTTCTATTATATGTTGGTAAATTTTATTAACAAAATCTGCACGATATTCTGTATCAAATTATGATGAATTATTTCTCATGCAAAGGTTACACAAACCACTATGCAGCAATTTAGACCTTTAATCTGTCTTCCTTTATACAACGTTTATGGCTAGAACATCCAGATATTAAAGTCCAGGGGGAATGTAAAATGCATATCCTATGCATAAATATTTTTCAACATTCAGTAATGACTTGTATTATGCACAGACTTTGTTGACTGATTTTCCTTTGATACCAATACACAGACTTGGTTGACTGATTTACCTTTGATAGCAATGTTGATATATACAATCATTTTAATATCTAAGGATACAATAATGCATAAAAAGTTTATAACAGTTGTTACGTATATGTAATTAAATTGCTTGTGTGTTAGTTTTAAAATTCTTTTTTATTTTATTTGTGTTTCATTACATTTTATTGTAATGATTATTGCAGGGATTCGAAATTCTTTTTCAGTAATTTTGTTTATCTAAGACGTAAAACGTATTACATTAGTAATATTTTTAGTTTACCTTGGTCCGCGGTAGTGTAAGCGCTACGCTAATACGATTGGCTGTTTTCAAGGTCCTTTTCGGCCTACGTGTTAATCTGAATAAAGAATGTTTTATTTTTAAATTTATTTTAGAGTGATAGTCTAGTTCTTAGATAGGGCTACGTGCAATTTGGCAAATATCTTATTGTGTGTTTCAAGTGTTAGGAGACCTCGTAGTCTGTCTCGCGAGAACGGGATGATAATTCGGGTGAATATATAACCCTTTCTGTGCGTTCGTCAGTCAGTTGTATTCCTGATACCTAGAAGGCCGGATAGGTTATTTTATTGTTGAAACCAGATTGTTTTTGAAATTCATTTGTGTTTGGAATTTAATAATTTATTCTCTAGAAAACCAAACGAGTGTACTGTTTTATAAATTCTGGGAGAAAGAAATTTAGTTGAAATTTATTCTGGAATTATTCGGAAACATAAACTGTGATTCAATTGAGGAATTGTTGATATTTGTACAAGGACCACATCTGACGTCGTCGCCTTGCATATTGGAACGTCGTCGAGATTCGAACTTGGATTCTAATAGAACTATTTAGTGATAGGACTTGTATTTTTCATTCTTAGGATTAAATTTTGGATTATATTCACAAACCGTAAGTCCTATTTTCCAATTTTTACATTGTTTTCTAGGGAAATAAATTATTTTGTTAAAATATACAAAGCTTGTTGTCTTCACTCTTTTCTCTTGTTATTATTGTACGAGCCTACACGTAACATAGTGCATCTGTTCTCGGTAGAAAAAAAAATTCAAATAAGATTCAGCGATTCACACAGAACGGCTGTATCAGTTTTATTATGACCATGTTCCTTAAAATTTTTCTAACGATTTGTTCTTCGAATAAGTATTATTGAAATTACGATTAATAATCTAATTCATTTTGCTTCTGATTTCACCTGTCAGTCATATAATAAACAGGAATACGCTGTGGCACCCTCTTGATCCATATTTAAATATGACAAACTGTTGTGTCTTATCTCCAAAGAGAGAAGACTCTTCCGTTACAGTTTTAGGACAAATGCGTCTAAGTTTGTTTCTACACAATGCTTTTGAAGATTACGAAGCTGCCCAATTCCTTGTCTGCTAGGTACTTAATGGAACCAAGACCCCCATGTATTCATGAACCACACAATGAGCATCTTTACACTTAAACTGTTATCATTCTATTTCTGAATCGTCTTATTCAAAGTCTTTCACATTTATTTACAGCTTATTCAATATCAAGCTGGGGGAATAGTACAGCTCCTGCAACATATAACATTTCATATAGATTTTTTCTCATTAAACAAAACTCTTTACAAAGCTTGTATATTACAGAACAATAATTTCATGCAGTGAACAAGAAACCTCAAAACATTTTTTTTTTTAGACTTAAGTAAACATATTGTTATGAGGAACCATACAGTAGAAACAGGGTCCCTAAATATGGAATAGCCTTCGTTACTAATGGATTACCTATTACAATCGCTCAAAGTCAATATATTTAAATAGTTCATACATTCATAGCAGCAGCTAAGAGGTATGTTATATCTTCACACTTCCTTGGGATTAAGCTGGTACCTAAGTTAGGTACCACACATGTATTTTTCATACGCTTATTAGTTTTTTAAAATGTTGCCGTTATCAGTTCTGTTCTTGTCAATATCTACCTAATACTTTTTACAACTATCTGTGTATTTACTTCCCTTACTGGGGGCCTCGGGTAGTCCAGTGGTCGAAATCCAACGGGTAGAGGTAGAAAGGACTCCTACCATCTGTTACATAAGAGCTATGAATGTTCAGTTATACGGACCTGTTGAATGTGAATGTAAAAAGAAACTCAAAGGACAAAAGGTCACAGTTTGAATTTCCGATATTATGAGAGACATGTAGGACAAAGAGTGACTGGACATAAAGGTAATACTTTGAATTTTTTTATAAAGCAGATTTTAATATGACACATATTAATTAATTGCAAAGTTTTCATATTAATATCATCAATCAAGCATCCTAGTTAATGACCACTTTCCATCAGTAACCTCTGTACACACAAAAGTATACAAAACATCACTTCATTTACCCCAAAATGGAAATCTGACAAGGCAGACATGGGATACCTGTCGATACATTTAACATCAATATTGTTTAGGCTCTGTCCTGTGCAGAGAAGCGGCGCATCCCCAAAATAGGAGGGAGGGGTAGCAAAGAAACCGTCCCCTGGTGGACCGTAGATTAGAAGCATGACTTAAAAGAGAAAAAGGCTTTAATATCGATTCAGACATACGGAAATGTCTCAGGACTTCCATGCTTACAAAGGCAAAGAAAACTGGTCAATCAAACTATATTTACAGCAAAACAGGCCTCGTGGAAATAATTCTGCAGATCATTAAACCATAGTGGAAACTCAATACAAGTATGGGCTACAACCAGAAAGATTAGGGACATAACTACATTCTCGGCCCCTAAAACCCCAGGTTTTATACGGTTCCGATAAAGTAGAAAAATTAGCCACACACTTTGCCAGTGGGAGTATTAATTCCAACCATTCTGAGGCATTTTAAAAATATAGGACTAATGTTGAATGAGAACACTCCCAGCTATTTATGGGAAACCACTCGAGCCCCTTAAACAAATATTTCACCGTATATTAGTAGTGATAGGCACTCAGTTGGAAATAAACCAAATCACTTATTGAGGATATGCCCTGTTACGAAAATCTACAAAAAACTTCTAGAAAAAACCCCAAACTAAAGTGTCAGATTTGGATCTGCTGAATTTGATATGGAAATTGGGAGAAACACGTAAGTATTGGAAACGAGCAATTCTCATGACTTTATCCAAAATCAAGTTCACGGTGTACCCGGCCAGGGACATTTATTTTGCAAACAACATAACATATAACTCAAATTTTCTTTACGGTTGTGGGTTAAATATTCAGATCATTATTAACGTATACATATTTACCTGAATATGAGTTGAAAGACGCAGTCTTGATTCTGACCACAGAAACTTCTAGAATGGAAACTTCCATTAAGTAACAGAGTCTTTCCAGAAAATGGTAAATGTGAGCTACGCCACGCAGAGGGGCATGCATTCTTCTTTACAATGGGATTATTTATTCTTGCATTAACATCTTTCGTAGAATCAATCTTATTTTTGTGTTCAGTATTTGATTTGTGTGGAATTATTCAAATTATTATCCAGTGGAATTACAAGGTGCTCAGTAATATCCTTGGACTAAAAACATTAATTCAGAGAAGAACAAGTTTGGATTATAGTATAATAACACATTAAAAGATTGTTAGCACGTCATCACAGTACAGAACGCAGGCACATTAGCATATTCGAGACTGCAAACACACCAACATATTCAATATTGGAATATATTTGAAATGGCACTGGAATTTAATTGGAACTTCATATATTTAGATTTGTAATAGAACTTTTAGAATTATATAGGATTTTATTCACAAAACTGTAAATTATTTGTAAAATTTTCATTTTGTATTCTAGGGAAATAAATAATTTGTTGAATTTTACAAAACGTGTCGGCTTTCGATCTTTTCTGTTAAAGACCATAGAGTCGTAACAAATCCCCAAAAACGGAAAAGATTCAGCGGATATGAATTCGTACGGACCAATTTCCCTCATTAATACTATCTTTAAGCTTAGGGGAACCATGCTCACCAACAGGCAGCACCTTGCGATCAAACAAAATCAAATCCCAGAATCAGAGAGGATTCCGCAATAATCGGTCCACATCAGATCAACTAGTACGCTTGGAATCAAGCATACAACTGTGGCATTCAATGCAAAAATGAAATGCAACTGTAACCTTATCGCAGTCTTCCTTTATCTTTAAAACGCCTATGATCTGATATGGACCAAGTGATTAATTTCGAAGTTGAACCACTGTCAAATAACATGCCGCACTCATAAATGGGTATCAAACTTCCTAACAGGTCGAAAAATACAAACTTGAACGGGCAACCAGTAAGTCAGTTTGACTATTGTACCCCTCTGAGCAGCGTGCTAAGTCCCACTATCATCGTCATCATGACTAACGACATTTGGATCTATCTCGATTTGCCGACTACAGCAGAACCCCTCCAATGAAACAGTAGTTGGCCGATTACAGGTGGGGCTGGATAAGTTTCGTCAGTGGCCGATACGTGGGCTTCAAACTATCACCGGAAAAAAACAGTAGGAATGATGTTTATATCAACGGGAAAAAATAGGCTAGTAGCATAACCGTATCGCAAAGGGATAGAGGTTAAATCTGACAAGGTGTCAAAATTCCCAGGGATGCTATTCAACGACCACCTAATATGGATCCAACACATAGAAGAGCTAGTAGGAAGATACGGGCATGATCTTAACCTCTCGAAGAACCTTAAGTGTACCGACTGTAGGCGAATCAAACCACACTTCTTACACTTCTTGGAACGCTTAGTACTTCAAAAATTGATTACGTGTGCCAAACGTATGCATCAGCCCACCCTAGTGTACTTCAGACACTGCATCTTTAATTTGTATTGTGTGATTGACCTTTGTCCATAACTGAGGGTAGGAGTTTGGGCCTACACGACTAATGTCATGTAAGGTAAACGCGTTTGCTTAGGTTTGAGTTTTAGATACAATCTTGATTCTGACCTTAGAATTTTCTAGAAACGAAGTCTGTTTACAGTTGGATGGAAATTTCCATGAAGATGACAGGTCACGTGGGGATCTATTTAAGATAGTAAGGGCCATTTTGTAGACAATAGTACATAGCTAATATGTGTTGATGACTATAAATTATATATTAAGATTATTATCACTTTCATGTAAACATGATTATCAGGCTTTTGACCATGGAAGTTTCTAGAAATGATCTTGTTTATGCATTTGGTGGGAAAATGACCCTCATTCTGTTTCTCTTTTTGTGTCTAAGGTTTTTATATAAATGTAGTGATAAACAGAATTATTTATTCCTTTCTTAACATATGAAGACCAATCTTTCAGTTGTATTTCAGTTTTAACTGAGAAGAAATATTTATTTCAAAGTTCGCATTGATCATTTTCAAACTAAATCACTATTTTGAGATTATTATAAATCCATTTACAGACATTTTGGATTTTATTGCTGTGATACATTCAAGACTCTTTGCACATCAACACTATTCCAGGCTATTACTACATCAGCACGTTTTACATTGGAATTCATTCGGAGAACTACTGGAATTCATTCGGAATATTATATACGTTTGCACTTCTTATCAAGCATTTTGACTATTTAAGATTTAATTCATAATAATTTAATTTATTTCAATTTTTCACTTTGTATTCAGGTCAAATAATGTTTTTGCTGAAATTGCTAAACTTGCTGTTTTTTTTTTTCTGTTTTCTATTATTTAGTTTAAGACCACAGAGTCGTGATAATATGAAAGAAACAAGAACTAACTGTTCACACAGTGTTCCACACCATAATCACTCAGCCACACATTCAGTGATGTTCTAAATACAACACATAAAGAACTAAGTTCCAGGATAGGCAGGAAAAACCTAAAAGCCCCAGCCAAGTACCAGAATTCCCGAGCAAAGAGACCGATGACATCAATTCGGTATATACAAATACTCTGGAGTACCTCTCCTCAAATATGGAAGAAAGACGAAAAATTTTGTCCCCAGCTCAGGACCAATACATTCATCGCAGGTGGATAAAGATAGGGAGTATGACCCAGCGACAATTAAACATGAAATAAAATATAGCACTAGGGAGGAAGGAATGATATCCAGGGAGAATGGGATGTTTTTATTGTAATCCTGGTGTTGGTGGGGTACGTGCCCCCAGCCCGATTTAAAATTAATAATAAAATAATAATCCTATAAACAAAATTAAAAATTACATAAAATTCAAATTCTCCCTACTCATCAATAAGGAATCTCTCGCTATGTATTCTGACATAAAATATTCAATCATACTTGCCATGTTTTCGGTAATAAACCTAAGTTTACAACATTGCTTGAACAGGCCTTCACGATTCTCAGACCTGTCTTTTTACAAAATTTTAATCCGCTGGCCTAGTGATTACTGCGTCCGTCTCGGATACGGGAGGTCGCGGGTTCCAATCCCGGCCGAGTCATACTAAGACTTATACATATGGTACTAACAGCTGCCTCGTTAGGCGCTCAGCATTAAGAGGTTAGCGTTAGGACTAGTCATCCTTTTGTGAGGATAATGTGACTGGGTAGGACATGATGCTACATGTCTGCGGCATGATGCCCCAGTGCTAGACATCACTATAAACAGCCACACTACAGACATCGTAGCGATATGACTGAAAAATCGTTAAAACTACGTTGAAATCAAAATCACACACACACACACACACACACACACACACACACACACACACACACACGCACGGACACACACACTTTCAATATCTGGCCATGACCAATAACATATTTTCTACTCAAGTTACTTCTATTGGACAAAGGTATTACTTCTATTAGACAAAGTTATATCTTGAATGTAGTCAAAACTATCGAGAAATTCAATGAATCATGGAATTCATTGAAATATGACTCAGGACCAACATATGCATTTAGATCTCCATCTATGATATACCGGCTATCTGAAAATGTTGATTTCAAGTGGCCAATTTCATTTTCACCAACAAGAGGTGTCTCCTCTTGACAATGCAGATACCTTGTCAGGCCAAACATTATATCAAACTCAAGGCCAACGTCTGATGTAGAAAAATGAAGTCATAATACATTTTTGAACTAATCTGGATGAAAATATATCCTTTAGAAAATCTCCAACAAAAACAATTAAATCGGCCGACTTTTGTCTTGCACTGTTTTGTCATCCCTTCCTACAGCAAAATGTTTTACAACAATCTATGACAAATTATGTTGAAGATTAAGCCTATGGTTCAACAAACAAATGTCATTATACATATAGACGAAATTATAAACGTCCTCTCTTCTTAAGACATTCGGTATATCCAATCAGTTCTTTTTCTTAATCCAGATACAGTATATACAATTAAAGTTAGGGCATCATTTTCTTTGACATTATAATAATCTTTATTAGACTTTAGTGCTTGTAGAACGGCCACTATTAAATATCATCATAGTGTGCACCCTCTGATGCTAGGCTATCCCCATGCTAAATTGGACACTATACGTCATATCCATGCTAAATTCCCCTTCTCATGTTACTTCCCGTTGGACACTATACTTCACATCCATGCCAAATTCACCTTCTCATGCCAAATTCCCGCTTGTCCATATATATTCCAACGTGGCAGTCTAAAGTTCAATTCCAATTAGAGTCCACAGTGTTAGATTTCTGTTGCACCTCATAAACCAACAAAAATGGTGGCCTAAGGTTAATTCTCGTTAGTCCTCCCAAGTGCTAAACTAACCTACTGATGTTAAAAAGAATGTCAGTTTGTATATGAATGTAGAGGTTATGAATTGCATCGTAAACTGTATATGCCTATTTATTTGTACACTATTTAGAGGATAAATTGTGTCTGCCTTGAAAAGGAGAAGTAAATAAGTATCAAAATCAAAGTTTGAATTGTTATTATAAACATTTGAAATTAGAAAGGAATTGCAAGAATTTTTGTAATGTACATTATGATGAATAATGATAAAGCTTATTTCTTTATGTATACATTATGTTTTGGTTCACATGCTTAGTTTTTGTAAATGTTGAATAATTTATGTAATTTTAGATTTATGACCTACATTACCTTAAAATCCACAGTAATGCTTTATTCAGTTGTGTCTAATGTTGAATAACTTATGTAATTTTAGATTTATGACCTACATTACCTTAAAAATCCACTGTAATGCTTTATTCAATCGTGTCTTTGGCGCGGCAGGTTGTTCATATATATTCGAACATCTGCACACGGGCATAGGCAATTCGTTAGATTTAAATAGCAATGGAATAGGATTTCATGGCGTTTGCATTCAGTCTCAACTTAACTATCTCAAATATATGTCCGTCAATTCGGCGTTTAACAACCACTTACTGGACAAACTAGCATGGTCTTTATATATAATTGTCCTTGAGTGCCGGGACGAAACATATAAGTTGATTTAAAGATTTTAAGCATTAAAGACAGAAAGACATCTAGCCTGCAGATGGACAAAAAGACAACAACAAAAAAATTAAAACAAGAACATTATTAAAATGTATATTCTTCTTTCTTAAATAAAACGTGTAAAACGATATTTGTATAAAAATGTAAAGTATTTTTTTCGAAGGGATATTTTGTCTTTTGCATTTCGTCCTTGAAACTATTGCTGAACGTGATTAAAGGAGAAGTCATTCAGGTCATGAAACGTTCAGCACTGATTATTTTAGAATGGATGTAATTTTGGAGAATTTGATTACACATACCTTAATATTAAACAAACACCATAAGAAATTCATACAAGATCAATTTTCGACGCTACTATTGGTGTGGGATAAAACAACAACAGATGAAGCAGCCAGATAAGAAATGACGGACGTGAGAATCTGCCCATACAAAGTTTATCAGGAAAAGAGCGAAGAGAAGGAAATAAGTCCGACGTTGTGGCGTCCAACCACTCTTTGCCCTGCTAAGATGTATCATCCCACACGCAGATACCCATCTCCAGCTCTATCCCCAACCCAGCAAGACGGTAAAAGCTTTCCCAACCACCTCAATACTGCAACAGACTGCAGCCACCATGCAGACTCTGGGAGATTAGATGTAAAAAGAACAACCGGAAACAAATAGCGATTCCGAATCGACCTCCCAATCTAATATGAAATGCGAAGAAGATGTGGTAGAGAAAGAGGATGAGGTGGAGGGGAAAGAAACAGTCGACCCAGACAGGCAACGGCTTCTAGATATGGGTTGGAAGAAGTAATGGTAGACAAAAGGAATGCCGGACACTTTTAGAAGTCATCAAGCACAACATCGCCTGACGGTCAACTAAAACACGCATAACTCCAGTACAAAGGCAATTTAGAGTACGTGTGTGTGTGCGTGCGTGTGTGTGTGTGTGAGTCTGTCTGTCTGTGTGTGTGTGTGTGTGTGAAATTTAGATTTTTAACGTAACTTTAACAATATTTCAGTCATATCGCTACGATGTCTGCAGTGTGGCAGTTTATAGTGATGTCTAGCACTGTGGCATCGTACCGCAGACATGTATGTCCCACCCAGTCACATTATCCTGACACCTGGCCGACCAGTCCTAACACTGGCCTGTTAATACTGAGGCAGCTGTTTGTACCATTTTTTTAAAATAAGTCTATGGTATGACTCGGTCGAGTTTTCGAACCCACGACCTCCCACATCCGAGGCGGACGCTCTAACCACTAGAAGACCGAAGTGTTTTTTGGACTACGTAGTTTGAAGAAGTATGATAGGAAGGCATAAATAACTCCATAGTCAATCTAATAGATGTGGCAGAACTGCTCAGGGAGATTTACTATCTACACAGCTTTCCAGAGATAACAGACATAGAGGGACAAAGTACATAGCTCTGCATAACCGGAGATCTTCGGAGCAAATTGGTTTTGGAGAAAAAATGTTGCAATAGAATTGTTGTATCAACAACCCACCCACCCCAACCAACTCAAACCACTCTGTAAATATTGACGAATCATAGGTTACTGAAACAATACAAATAAAATGCATATCTGACACAATATTCAATACTTTATCAAATTAAGAAAGAAAATTATGTTACAGTAGATTGAAATCTGTGTAACCTTCCATGGTCTCCCCTTTTCTTCTCAGCCCTAACAATTGTTGCCCTCCACTCCCACACCCCATTATATCTGACAAATCAATAGCATTTACCAAAACCTTTAAGATCATACTTTCGTTTCTCGTGTACGTTGGAAAATTTTGTTTGTGCAGATGGATCACTCTTCTTAAATGAAATCGTGACCAAGCTCGAAAATCTTTCTTATAAATCTCGAGTGTTTCTAAACATACTGTCGTGCGCTGGCTCTTCTGTCGACACGTATGCAGAATATAGGACACTCCACACACACAAAAAGGCGACTGTTTCAAGTAACATGCACACCTTATCCTCGACATAGAAATAGTATTTATCTACTCTAACAGCTGGGGAAATGTAGAATGACGATTACATTTTGTACACCTATGGTTCAGTATCAGTCGAAATCACTATTTTCCATGTAATAAATTCTGTCCATATACTTCTCACCTGGTTATGTTATTACTCTTTGACTGTGTCCTGGAACACCATGCACGCTTGACCATTTATATTCGAACAAGTCGGCATGGAAGTAGTTGTTGTTGTTGTTGTTGTTGTGGGGCTTAACGCCATTTTTCAGCACACGATAGGCTATACATGGCGGCCAGTATTAATGGTGGAGGAAGAAACCGGGAAATCCCCGGAAAGAACCACCGACCCACGAGAAGCTACTGGCAAGCTTTCTCACATATCCACATTTGCCGAATCCTGGCATGGAAGTAGGCAAAATGTTTCAAATCATCTAAGCATTATAATCTTGATACAGTTCACTTTATAAATGTGTAGTTAACAAAAGTCCATAACTTTATATGACGTTTTTCATCCAGTTGTCTGTGTATACATTCAATAATAAACGTAAACATTTCCTTTGATAAAGAAATAAACTAGAAGACGAAATACGCTATCTTTATAAACTAAACGACGAAATACGTTGTCTTTATTTATATGGACCTCCCAATCTGAACACTTAGGAAATCAAAGACGATAAGAAAGATTAGATGAGAAAGTGTGACTTCATGTTGTTGTAGGGTTTAGCGCCAATTTTCAGCACAAGATAGGCTATACATGGCGGCCAGTATAAATGGTGGAGGAAGAACCCGGGAAAACCCCGGAAAGAACCATCGACACCACGAGAAGCTACTGGCAAGCTTTCTCACGTACCCACATTGGTCGAGCCCGAGACTCTAACCTACGCAGACAGAGATGAGATGGCACTAATCCGTAACGGTGAGCGCTTTAGACCACTCGGCTACACGGGGTCCCTGACTATGACTTATAAGATGAGAGTAAAATGAACAGCCTTAAGAAAAATAAGATGTTTTGATTTTGTCCCAAACAGTGACCCATGTTCACAGTTTCTTCTGAAGTCAAGTCTGTCACGTAAATGAACCGTGGTTTGTAGAGGTAAAACTATCCTTGTATGAACAATGAAGTCGGATCATCTACAAACGTGGTAACCGTGATGTGTAGAGGTAAAACTATCCTTGTATGAACAATGAAGTCGGATCATATATAAACGTGGTATCATTTAGACACCATGTCAAGCAAAATCAACAAGGCTTACGTTTTTTTGTAAAGTTGATATTCACTGAGTTTTATTTGGTATAGATTTTATAAGTGCCTAATCTATAACAGCTAGCATTTATTTATTTATTTATTTATCTATGTCACGAACTCCCCTAGCAAAAGTAGCAAAAGTTAAATACTTGAGATAGGGGAGGGTGAATGTAAAGTACGGACGAGAGTCACTCACGAAACGAAGAGTAAAATAAGACGAATAATGCAAAATATGCAAATAATATAACATTTATTAAAATATACCACTAATATCTCATACACTCACACATTCCCACTAGCATTACCTCTCATGATGGTAATGAAACGAGTAATAAATAATAAGGTTAATAAAACTAATTTCAGTCCTATTATTCAGCCTTTTAGATTGTATAGTTATGTTATTGCAATATAACTGTAACTCATCAATTTATAATTTTCCAATTTGTATCTCGATCCGTATCACACAACATATTGTCGCTATGAAACAGTTTATCATCCATACGTCACTGTGTGTCGTCTATAAGTGGCGGCCACAGTTCGTTACTTTTGTCTTGTTCCATAAGTCAACACAATACCTTTTCTTTGTGCGTTCACATTGTAAGTTTTCACCTAAACTGGCCAGAACGTTCAGGGAAGTCTGTCTTGCGTTTCGCTGCCCTTTTATCTCTTCACTGGCCCTCTATCTTAGACTACTTTATTTTTGTCCAAACATACAGCAATTAATAAATAGCAACTTGCTTTCCACCGTGGTACGGGTATCTAGTAGGAACCCATAGTTTTCCTTAAACTTACAACGTTAGTATTACTCGGTGAGCACATTCTTTGTTAACACTTGGCTACATGCTAAAACTGTCAATTTGACGGGTTTGTGTGACTATTTATATATTTGTATTTGTATTTATTTATTTATTTATTTATTTATTTATTTATTTATTTATATTTATTTATTTATTTATTTAAGCTTCTTTCCACCAGATTCCACATTTTATTTTCTATGCATCCTTGATGGTTGAGAAAAAGTTGGGTTGGTTTATTGGGATGCTTAAAATACAGCGGTGATATAAGTCAGGCCATCAGTCATCGTCAGGATACTATGAGCTACAAACTCGTTAACTGGAAAAAATGGTATGGTCTTTTTGATATGTACAAAATCTAAAAATGACATAAATTTTGCTGTTATAAAAAGTTTAAATCCAATTACTTGAGCTCTAGAGGAAATGAGATATATTGTGTGGTCGCTCGAGTAATATTAGAATGCCGGTTATCCATCTTTTACCCTATGGGTCCTGACCCAAAGCCACAGCCTATATCCCCCCATAATTTGGCAAACAAGCCACATACAATACGCAACCCTCAGATTATTAATCCACGAAATTAGTCAAAACGTACACACGTTCTTGAAGTTGTATAAGGCTACAAAAAGTGTAGAATTGATCAGTACTTGCCTAAGTTATATAAAGATTGCCGCATGCGTACATGAAACACAACTGATACAGATTTTTTGTTATCAAAACAGTCAATCTTATGTGCATTTAAGTTCAAGCAGCGATAAGCTTTTTTGATTTAATGTGCACTGGATTAGAACAGCTCTTGCTAATATCGAAAAAATAGCTGAAAGATTACGAGTGAAAGAGCAAAAATATAAACGGTTGACCTACAATTATTCTCTGTGTCTACCATTACTCAATGTACAAATAGTAATGGCGTATGTTTTCGAGCTTACATGGGGAGGAGCTCATCACGTGTTTTCCAAAATGATTTCTTAACGTCAAATACAGGGTTTTCATGTACACTTTCAACACAAGCCACAACTAATTAGCCGTAATGTCAGGCACTAGATCGCTGGTTCAAATCCAAGTTTCCGAGAACATTTTTCTTTATTAATAGAGAGACTACCACGTCTAGTTGGTCTGTTAAATGGGAAATAGTGAACGTCAAGTTGGATGTTCGCAAGGTCGATTTTAGTAATGAATACGTGGCACGCATCATCTTTGAAGCGTATCTGAAACTGATTTAGACTGCGAATATTAGTTGACTGTAACGCTTCTCATGCGTAAAATTAATCGCGTGAGAAATTTTCACGGACAAATTCAAATTCACAGCTTGGACGGAGAAGACTAATTTTATATTGAATAATAACTATGGTATGTAATGATCAAAAGATCAGATTGACGATAATACTATTTTGAAGGAGTTTATTAAGGTTTCTAGAAATTGTATTTAACTAGCGAACGATTGGGATATAAAATATGTGGCCAAAAAGTCTGTAATTGTTGTATAGTTTGTGTGCATCATATCGATTTAACAAAGAAGCTCAAAAGATATTATATGTGCTTTCAGATATATTCTGAAAACATACATCAGTTGATTAACTTGCAAGTGACCTTACACACTGAACGAAAAAAAAACTAGGCCAAGGGTATGAAGAAACGTAAATGAAACATTTATTTTATATGGTGCAATAAAAGGTATAGTCTCTGTCTAGATTGGCCACAAACCCTGAAGTGTCTGAAACTTTTGATGACTTTAGTGAATGTTTTAGCTGTAATGATGAAGACATTCCACGAGATGTTTAGAGGGTATTATATAAGAATGGAATCTGAACAGTTTTAAAAAATAGTATGCAAGATGCAGTAGCGGATCACAAGCATAAGATGAAACTGGTAATGGCTGTCGTCGAACATAACCATCCAAACGTTTTTATGAAATTCTCAAGATGTTTGACATAATTGGTACTTATGACAGTCTGAAAAAATATGTGCTTGGTATTGTACTCAGTGATTTGTCAACTGAGGTTATTAACGCGAACATCTTTTTAAATGGTATGTTATATAGTGCTGCAAGGAGGAAGTTTATATGAGAACCATGAAACAAGCATATTTGCTTATTTGTTAAGGGCTGAGTGACATTTTCATTTTATTGCTGGCGGAAACAAAGGGGTTTTGCACAAAATACAAATGAAGGTCTATAATATGTTAAAACAGGAAAATACAATGTTTATAACCACTTAAATAAGCTCTTTATCTCTTTCTCTCTCACTCATACACACACGCGTATATATATATATATATATATATATATATATATATATATATATATATATATATATATATATAGTTATAGTATATATATATATATATATATGGTTAAGTATATATATATATAACGAAGCTTGCTGAGTTTCCTTTTAATGAAAAATTTATATAACGAGTGGTATATCATTGATACAGCGTACATACTGTACATATATTTTATTTATATCACATACAAATACATATATTTGCCCTTTGAACGGAGTTCAGATTTACTACAGGCAGTCGTGTATTGACCGAGTGAATGAACTCCTCACATCCCCGAGTGTGTCCGCTACAAAATGTAGTTCTATGCCTTTAGTGGCTATTTGCAATCACCTCTGCATATTGATAAGTTGATTGTTTTCTTTTCTTGGTTTCTATTCTTTACCACATTGATTAAATCAATATAACACACACTTATGATTTAAACACGAAAGATGGTTTTAATGATAAAAGTAGAGCACTAGCAACACTTGGATAGCTACGCCTTTAACATACCGGCGCATGGAAATTAATGGGGAATAGAAACTACGCCAACTGACGAACCAACAGGAGGTAATTAAAATATATTAATATGTTTACAGTTGATCTAAGCCATTATTCTGCTTTAGCAACAGTACAATCAACCATAAACTCTCTCTCTCTCTCTCTCTCTCTCTCTCTCTCTCTCTCTCTCTCTCTCTCTCT
>JAECUM010061429.1:0-12722 GCA_016617855.1 Megalonaias nervosa
GTGTGTGTGTGTGTGTGTGTGTGTGTGTTTCTCTTCTTTACGATTTAAGCACCCGGCAAGTTTCCAAGGACTTTTTGAAACCAACGTCTTTGTGCCTTACTGATACAGTTACAGCTTTATTTATAATGTAATTAAAGTATAAGCTTCATTGTGTAAATTGCCCATCATCCTTTCATTAAGTAATTTAGTGTTTTATCCTTACCCGACAGAAAACGGTAAAATTCTTGACGATAATGACAGTAGAAGGTTTGGATAGCAGGAACAAGAAGATGAATACGCCCCCTAGCAGATTCTGTACTTCTAAAATATTTCCTCAGGTTCTTCCTCGAACAAAGATGCAGCCAACCTACCATGTACTGATAAATTCTAGTTTTGCTTTTGTGATAATTTCATGAAAATTATGACAAACTCAAAAACAAATATCAGACTGTGTTAAAATAGCTATCACACACACACACACACACACACACACACACACACTCTCTCTCTCTCTCCATTTCTCCTACATACTTTTTTCAGCAAATAAATTCGTGCTGCAGAACCGACATATTCGACCAGGAACATACAGTATGGATTTCAATCAAATAAATTCGATCGGAAGACCAGACATATGTCTTTCAATGAAACAAATTAGAGCAGAGGGTTTGGCACATTCTAAACGGAAGTTCAATATGCCTGTTAGCTATCATGGATTGATTTCTAAACGTTGCCTCGGGTTAGAAATAATAAAACAGATATTTATCAAATTATCCTTTTAAGAATTTTATCCATTTGCTTAAGATTTCATTGTTCGGATTGCTCAACGTAGAAACAGACATTTTGATAATAACAAATAGGGTTTAGATTTTTCTTTTCTCTTTCTCATTTTCTTGACGATACGTATGTTTGGCTGCTCTGATGTGGTTTTTGTGTTGCACAAATTTGTTAGCTGAATACGTTTCATTGTACACGACTTTAGAACAATTTACGGCAGGCTATTTACTGTAACAAATTCCTATGGAATCCTTTTATGCTACAATGCACGATGATAACGCGGATTTTGTTTTAAAAACACTTCTATACACAAGAAAGGTTTATTTGAGCACCAAGAAGACAAATAATACTTTTAATTGTAAGTAGATGCCATAACTGGCAACTTGCATGTATATGAGTTGACATTGTTTGAAAACTCCAGCTTAAACAATTAACCACGACAGTTAGCTGGCCATGGGGATGTTCTTTTATGTAGTTGGCCACCATGAAGGTTCATTATTTCGAAGACTTATTTACAAGGAAATCTCTTGAATATTATTAAAGACTTTATATTGATCGAAACTGATAAATTGCGATTAATGAAAAGATTTTCACTTATTTTAGCAATCTCTAGGACAAAGCATGAACGTTTTTATTTGTTGCTGCATAGATATAAAATCATTCATAGCGCGGCGTATTTGTCAACGTTTGTTGTTCGATTTGTTTCGTTTTGGAATTATGATGTGACAAATCAGTTATTTCTTTTTTTTTATTGATGTATATTCAGAACCATATTAGACAATACAACGCTTGTCACGAAAGGCAAATCCAAACCTTTGTGTGAACTAGATCAACTGATCTTGAGAGGTCTGTTAGAATTGTTCCAACTACATTATCTGTGGAGATGCTATTAACTTTTGCAAGATCTTATTGGTTCCATTGCGTACCTAGCAATAATTTATTTCAAGTTTGATCCCACTAGAGTTTGTGACCACTTTTAATTTCATTTTCTAATTTGAATTGCAAGCTTTAACTGTTAAACGTTTCAGCACAAAACTACATTCCTAATGATATTAATATAAAAATTAGATTTTGTTATTTCAGCAATATTAGTTTTAAAAACTGTTAGAAAAATACATAAACGAAAGATGGCTGGTATAAATTTGTCAGCTTATCACTTTTCACAAGTTGATATGAAACCTTATTTCAGTTACATATTTTATGTTTATAAAATTAAAGTATTTAAACATTATGTCATGCTTTTCCTTTACTTTTCAATTCTTATTTTTACACAACTGCCTTGCTTGAAACCACTGGAATGTAAATATGAATATGGGTCAAGACAATAGTGGTATTCTGATATCACAAGGACATTTAATTATTACTTACAATACAGAAGCTTATTTTAGTGTACATTACATGCAATTCAGGGGCTGTCTTTTTATGTAGATTACTTACAATACAGTAGCTTTCTTTTAATATAGGTCACATAAAATACCTTAACTGTTTCTAATTTACACTATATGCAATACAGTACATGTCTTTCAATGTAGATAATAGATTACTTACAATTCAGTAGCTGTTAATACAGGTTACACAGAGTTCAGCAGCTGTTTTTAATGTAGGCTACGTAGAATATTGTAGCTGTCTTTTAATGTGACCGCTACGGTGGCCTAATGGTTAGAGCGTCCGCATGATGCCCCAATGATTGACATCACTATAACCTGCCACGGTGCAGACATCCTAGCTATATGACTGGAAAATTGTTATAGCTACGTTAAAATCCAAATCACACACACACACACTAACACACACACACACACACACACACACACACTGTCTTTTAATGTAGATTACGCAAAATACAGTAGCTGTCTTTAAATATAGATCGCTTACAATACCGTAGCTGCTTTTAATGTCGACTATTTTCAATACTGTAGATGCATTTTAATATAGTTTGTTTACAATACAGTAGCCGTTTTAATATGTACATTATTTACCATGCTGTAGCTGTTTTTGAATGTACATTGTTTACAATGAATGGCAGTCTTTTAATGTAGATCATTTATAGTACAGTAGCTATCTTCTTATGTAGATTACCTACAATACAGTAACTGTCTTTAATGTAAATCATTTTTAATACAGTAGCTGTCTTCTTATGTAGATTACGTACAATACAGTAACTCTCTTTAATGTAAATCATTTATAGTACAGTCGCTGTCTTCTTATGTAGATTACGTACAATACAGTAACTGTCTTTAATGTAAATCATTTATAGTACAGTTGCTGTCTTCTTATGTAGATTACGTACAATACAGTAACTGTCTGTAATGTAAATCATTTATAGTACAGTCGCTGTCTTATGTAGATTACGTACAATACAGTACCTGTCTTTAATGTAAATCGTTTATAGTATAGTCGCTGTCTTCTTATGTAGATTACTTACAATACAGTAACTGTCTTTAATGTAAATCATTTATAGTACAGTCGCTGTCTTCTTATGTAGATTACTTACAATACAGTAACTGTCTTTAATGTAAATCATTTATAGTACAGTAGCTGTCTTCTTATGTAGATTACTTACAATACTGTAACTGTCTTTAATGTAAATCATTTATAATACAGTAGCTGTCTTCTTATGTAGATTACTTGCAATACAGTAACTGTCTGTTAATGTAGATTACTTATATGCATCAGCTGTCTTTTAATGTAGCTTACGGACAATACAGTAGCTGTTTTTAATGTAGATTATTTATGATAAAGTAACTGTTTTTAATGTAGATTTACGTACAATTGGGTAGCTGTCTTATTTAAAATGCATTGATTTAGTTCAATCACTGAGTGCATTTTATTAGTTCAAACATCGTAAGTTAATTTTGATTTTACCTGGACTTTCTTCATGTTGTTTGATATGAACGTGAAAGGAGATTTTAAAATGCAGATGTAAACAATTTGTGTAGAATGCTTGTGAAACACAACACCATATCATTTTAGGTTAAATAAACTGCAACATTTTCACGCTCTGCAAGGCTTGGTTGCTATCTGTATCAATTAGAACGAAGAGTATTGAACACGGGGCAACGGATCGAGAATTTTGAGATCAAAGGCACCTATTATGCAACATTACATCACAGAAGCTGTACACTGTGTAGTGTATGAAAGAAGGCAAGTTTAGAATACAAATTTACTTGCAAATATGCAGATGTAATTGTCCAATGATCCTATGTGCTTTACATCAGGATATCAGACAAACGTGGATTCTTCTGAGAGTATTCTGTTGAGGCACAGAAGATCTACCAAACAAGGATTCTTCACAGAGTTTCCACTCGAGGCACAGAATATCAACCAAACATGGATTCTTTTCAGGGTTTTTAACTGAGGCAATAATTTATAAAAGCCTCTTCGAATGTATTCGTTGTGCAACAAAAGACATAGAAATTAGTAACGTAAATGTTAAACACATTGTACACTGACATTCACTGTATCTGGCTTCATTTCAGACATACACATGATAATATAATGCATGGTAGAGGCCTTAAACTAGCTAATGAACACAGAGGTTATTTTCTTTTCCAACGTTAACACCGGATATATTTCATCGTGTGGTATCAATAAGGTGATATTTTTTAACAAGTGGCCAAGCAGCAAGTTACAACATATTGTTTTGGTACAACAATATGAAATATAAGGTACCCAAGTAATAAAAGATCATTTTCTTTTAATTATATACCAGACGTACTCCAGAAAGGAACCTTACAAAATTAAACTCACCGTCAGCACAACACCCCAATCATATAAAAATCAGTTTCTTGAGAGATCGATAGGATTGGGTTGAGCAAACTGTCGCAGTAAATTATATTTTTGACATTTATCAAACTATTTGACCCTAAACGAAAACAAATCAAGTCCGATTCTGCAATGCATCACAGCGGGTTTATCGTTGTTATCAAGTTAGTGGATATCACTTCTAATAGACGGAATCCATGTCGAGTAATATTTCTTCAGCAAAAGCTAATTTCCAAATATGAAATGTAATGCAATTTCTATTTATTTGCTTTATTTCAAGGTTCAAATACGTTTGTCCTATTTAGTGTAGTATTTTGTTGATAGGCATTTAGAGATATGTGTGTGGAAAATTGCCAGTTTACAGTGAGATCTTTGGAGACAATGCACGTGCTTTTGGTTGCTTTCTATAGCGAGCACATAAGAGCAATGAAGACTGTGTTTGAAGAGAACCATGATATTCCAGGCAAAATGAAAGGAGAAACTGTAGATACTTTGCAACACTACAAATGGAACAAACTATTAATCAGGTTAGAGTTTCCCATTGGCTATAGAGTGTTCAGGCGTTTTTAATGTAATGCATTTATAGTGTCAACCACCATTAACAAAGTACTACTTTGTACATTTTAAAGATATGCTTATCATTATTTTTTGTTCTGACAAGATTCATCGGTTGATAATTTCATTGTACTCCAAAGGGCACACATAAAACAGCAAGGTACAATTATGCATTTAACGTTTTTGTTCCTCATCTAACCATGTGTGTGTGTGTGTGTGTGTGTGTGTGACTGGAATTTTAACGTAGCTTTAACAATTTTTCAGTCATATCGCTACGATGTCTGCAGTGTGGCAGTTTATAGCGATGTCTAGCACTGGGGCATCATGCCGCAGACATGTAGCATGATGTCCCACCAAGTCACAATATCCTGACACCAGGCCGACCAGTCCTAACACTAACCTCTTAATGCTGAGCGCCAAGCGAGGCAGCTGTTAGTACCATTTTTGTAAGTCTTTGGTATGACTCGGCCGGGGATCGAACCCACGACCTCCCGCATCCGAGGCGGACGCTTTAACCACTAGGCCACCGGAGCGGTCCATTTAACCATGTAAAGTTATTTACTGCCAGCTACTGGCTTTTGGCCGCAATATATAAAATAATGGACTTTAGTTACATAATGAGTTTTGTTTGACCTTGACATTGCGTACTCAGCATTTCATTTTTGACTTGCCCTCTATGTCCGGGTGGTATTCTTTACTTGCCTTAGCCATTCTATGTTGCATCACAATAATTCCACCTACAGTGCAATTTTCAATGATCCGAAAAATACTATAGTATTTCAGAAGATTTCATTTCTAACCAAAGATCCTGAAACACGTATGGGCTAGGCCCACAATAAATCGTTAACCTACGATTGTTTAACCTCCCGTGTTTGGGGCATGATTGATTTTTAATTAGAATCCGTCGCTAGGATAACAGACAGAGAGATGGAGAAGAGAGATGAATTGGGGAGTGGGGGAGATGCTAAGTAGAGAAAAAACGACAAAGTGGAGACAATCCAGAGACAATTTTGAGCCAAAACTTTTATAGGCGTGGGTTAATTTTGGAGGTTAGATAAAGTTAATTCTGATTGGCTAAGCTAAATAAAGGATGCGTTTCCCATGCTAAACTCAATGTTTTAAGTGTTTTCCTCCTCAGGTTTTTTCAGTCTACATTTCTGTGGGAAACCAAGAAATTGTCTCCTGGAAAATAACAAGCATTTTCTGGTTAAAATTGTCCAAGGGACGGCAGAGTCTGGAAATTGAGACACGGAACTTAAAGGAAAAGAGAGTCTCAGAAGGCACAAGGTGTTGTCTCAATCGCATACAATATGTTTATTGGTATAAGTATGTAATTATGTGTTGCATTTATTCATTTTAAATTCATACATCAATTTTCTTTGCGTTCGGAAGTTAATTATTTTCATTCATTTGTCTTGAATGCTATAGGACTATGTTTAACATACGGGTGCTCATGTTGTTCTATTCAATATATCTGCTCAGATCTCTTCTCTGTTAATTCCATCCATTAATTTCATATTTTAATTTCTTATTTACTCGATCTGAGTAATAACACCGTGGTCGATCACCTCCTAGATAACGATAACCACATAACCGCCACATAACAAGAGGACTCTAACACAGTCTTTTTGTTCTGATACATATTCCTGAAGCATTTTTTTATAATTATATTTATGTCTCTGATATCATTTTATATTTATCTGTGACGACACAGGTCTTGACAGATATTTTTACCTACGTAACGGTACCTTCCGCCATCACAGCTGTTACGACTGTCGTCCTAATATCTTCTTAAAGCTCACCAACTATTTTGACCAGTTTTGTGTAGTTTTTATAAGCTGGGCTGGTGTTGATTCTTTGGGACAAGTCTGACGCTTACTGGCAACGTATTTAATATTCAATTGTCAGTTTATTTATATTGCATTTAAAATATAAATAACTTCTCTTATTTGTCAGCAGTGGTAATAAAACTACACAGTAATGCGAAGAGATTGTTGTGGGGGAATAGAGGTAAACAGAAAAGTCACGCAAGTGTACGTAACCCAGCTACAAATTTTAAGCTTGAATTTTTTGAATTCTCAAGAAATAACTTTTTAAAAATCTCATAATAAATAACTGTTTCTGATGTAGGTACAAATTTGAACTTACAAGACTGCTATAAATCAATTGAAGTTAAATTTCATTTTGTTTCAACGTTTGCAACAACGCCCTGAACAAGGGATACAACCTATAGGTCACCAAATTCGAAACTATAAAGCATAATTTCAATTTAGTAGACTGCAAAACCGATACTATTTCTTCAGAAACAAACATAAACTTAAATGTTTCAATTTAGTAGACTGCAAAACCGATACTATTTCTTCGAAAACAAGCATAAACTTAAATGTGTTATCCTCACCAATTTGGATACTAATACTAATTAATTCCCTTTTAATTTGAGCTCTGTCGTCGATCATTTGGAAATTATGTAATATGTGCCTGATGCAAAAAGCTAACAAAAAGAAAATTTATTGTTGAATAGAAACATTCCACAATACAGAGGAGACATCATGCTGATTACAAAGTGTAAAGCAAGTAATAGTTTCTAATGTGAGTGAATATAAGCAAGAGTCCGTAAATGCGACTCTAACTCTACTGGTTGAAAGGATTTTTTAGGAATTCTAGGTCAAACAATTTCTTCCTTTTAACTGATGACTGTCTGAACCATCTTTGGTATTCTTCAGCGATAACAAGATTTACAAATCAGCTGCAGTTGTGGACATATTGTATGTCAGCTTGAAACAATTTTCATTTAGAACAACGAGGCATCATAAGAAGTCTCCTGGTGGAAACCCCACGTTGATAAGTCTTTCCGTTTTGGGGGACTAACGATTACAAGATTTTCACGAAACACGCCATGGTGGCCGTATTCGATATCAGATTTGTACCATTTCTATTTTAGGACTAACCTGACATCATAACAAGCCTTTTGGTAAAAGCATAATATTAGTTTTACCAGCAATCTAGGAGAAA
This sequence comes from Megalonaias nervosa, assembly GCA_016617855.1. Taxonomy (NCBI): domain Eukaryota; kingdom Metazoa; phylum Mollusca; class Bivalvia; order Unionida; family Unionidae; genus Megalonaias; species Megalonaias nervosa. Next base: position 8,086 of record JAECUM010061429.1, read on the forward strand.
TAATGATAACAAGAATGTCAAGATGGTCGTTGTGCCAGTCATATTATACGTTTCGCACCAGTTTCTTTAGACCAACTAGACACCATAAGGAGTCATTTGGTGCAAAAAACCCTATCATGTTATGACCAATCATTCAGGAAACATTTTGATATTATTTTCAAGATGGCCATTGTGGCAGACATCTTGAATGTCTGAATAGGGCCATTAGAACCAACTAAACACCAAAAGAAGTTGTTTAGTAAAATCCTGCTGTTGATCTGATCATTTATTCACCAGGAGTAGTAATAACGTTTTAGATGGCATTTGTGGTGGCCATATTGGATATCATAACGATACCATTTTCATTTTAGAACAACCATAAATAAAAAGTCTTCTAGTGCAAACCCGAGGGCTGGGCTATATTGCTTTACATTCCGGGAGTTTAGGAATAACAAGATTTTCAAAATTGCCACAATGGCGGACATATTGGATATTTTAACTGAGGATCAAATAAACATCAAAAGAAGATTTTGGATGAATCCACATATCAATATTACTTTTCGTTCAGGAGGAGTAGCGATAACAGGATATCATTCGCATTGGTCAACAGATCAGCTCTATTCTCACTTAAGACTAACATGACAAAATAAGACGTCCTCTCGTGAAAACCCCATAGTAATATGACATTTCGTTCAGGAGATGCAGCAACAATTAAGTTTTAAGATTAAACTTTTTATTGGCCCCATTTTCATTTAGAACCTACCAGATAGCATAAGACGTCTTTTACCAAAAACCCCATGTTGATATGACCATCCATTCAGGAGATGTTCAAGATGGCCGTTGTGACGGATATTTTGGATATCAGGACTAACTAGCTATCATAAAAATATTTCTGGTTCAGACCATATTTCAAGATTACTTTCCTTTCAGGAAGTGCAACGATTACAAGATTTGCAAGATGGTAACTGTGGTGGCCATATTGGTCATCAGATCTGCCTCGTTTTCATTTAGGACCTGCTACACATCATAATAAGCATTTCAGTGAAAACCCAACAATGATATTCCTATCCATTCTAGAGTGTTAGCGACAATTAAAAACAAATCAAGATGAACACTGTCTGAGCGACAGAACTTTCATTTATGTCCAAGAAGACCATAGTGTGTGTGTGTGTGTGTGTGTGTGTGTGTGTGTCTGCGTGCGTGCGTGCGCGCGCGTGTGTGTGTGTGTGTGTGTGTGTGTGTGTGTGTGTGTAAAGTTTCATGGCAATCCTCCAGATAGTTTAGAGAGGATATCAATAACAAACTTGCTCTCATCAGTTTGCGCAGGGGGGCACAAAAAAGCTTCAAATATACATATGTGTAATTTATATATTCCATAAAAATAAATTAAAACCGCTTTCACATATATACTTCAGTAAACCTGCCTGAAATTTCCGTAACGACACTTAAAAGCTAATAGAAAAACGACTATTTTTACAATTTAGTCGTACTAATTGAAATAAGAACTGTTTTTCCCATGGACAATCCAGCAAATGCAATTTGTTGTGCAAAGACACTGTTCAGGAAAAAGGCTTCGAAATTCAAAGAGTCTATGAGCCGACCTGAATCCGGACTATTTACTTAAATTTTATAGCTTGCTTGGTTCTAAAACAATAACAACTTTGTGACATGTACTTTTTGTATATAAATTTTTTTTGAAAGTGCTAATAATACTGTAAATGAACTAACTGATTTTAATTACGATGGTGATCCACGTCATGGCCTTTATCCGGAGTGATTCATGCAAGTTTTAAACGATACTTTTATATAGGAGGAGGAATGTTATTCGTTAATTCTAGATCGAATAAGTTAAAACGTCAACACGTTCGTGGATTCGTGAACAACATCATTGATATTAGCAACCAAAAAAAAATGCTATAGAGGTTGAATGTATTTAAATATTTATTATTTTTGGCTGGTCAGGTCAACCATTGGCATTTTGTATGATTATTTTGAAATTCTCATAATTAGGAAGCTTCTTTCGTTTCCCTAGCAAAATACAACTTCCTCTCTTCTGAAATGAATGTATAGTGAAAATATAAAGCATAGTTATCAATTGTATTTATGTTTTGGAGGATAATATTGATGAATCTAGAGTCCATAATCTCTCTCTCTCTCTCTCTCTCTCTCTCTCTCTCTCTCTCTCTCTCTCTCTCTGGGGCCGAGTGGTCTAATACGCTCACCTTTACAGATCAATAACATTTCACCTCTGTCCGTTTGGGTTTGAGTCTAGGTTCGGCCAAAGCGGACATGTAACTAACCTTCCCTGTAGCTTTGCGTTGTGGTGGTCATATTGGATATCATATTGACACTATTTTCGTTTTGGAACAACCAGAAACAAAACGTCTTCTGGTGCAACCCCAGGGCAATATTGCTTTACATTCAGGGAGATTAGCAAAAACAAGAATTTCAAGATTGCCAAGTGTCAGAGATATTGTACATTTTTAAAAGAGAATCGAATAGACATTAAAAGAAGATTTCGGGTGAATCAATGTGGCAATATTATTTTCCGTTCAGGAAAAGCAGCGATAACAGGATTTTCAAGATGGCCAATATGGCGGCCCCATTGGTCAACAGATCAGCACTGTTCTCATTTAGGACTAACTAGACATAATAAGACGTCCTCTGGTGAAAACCCCATGGTAATATGACATTTCGTTCAGGAGATTCAGTGACAATTAAGTTTTAAGATTAAACTTTTTATTGGCCCCCGTTTTCATCTAGAACCTACTAGATATCATAAGACGTCTTTTACCAAAAACCCCATGTTGATATGACCATCCATTCAGGAGGAGTAGCAACAAGAATGTTTAAGATGGCCGCTGTGATGGATATAGTGGATATCAGGACTAACTAGCCATCATAAAAATATTTCTGGTTCAGACCATATTTCAATATTACTTTCCTTTCAGGAAGTGCAACGATTAAAAGATTGGTAAGATGGCAACTGTGGTGGCCATATTGGTCATCAGATCTGCCTCGTTTTCATTTAGGACCTACTAAACATCATAATAATCCTTTCAGAGAAAACCCCATGTTGATATGACTATCCATTCCGGAGTGTTAGTGACAATTTTTAAAAAAATCAAGATGAACACTGTCTGAGCTACAGCATTTTCATTTATTACCAAGAAGACCATAGCAAGAATGTGGGTGTAAAGTTTCAAGGCAGTCCTCCAGAAAGTTTAGAGAGGAAATCAATAACAAACTGTATCTATTCAGATTACATGGCGGGGGGAGAAACTGGAAAGTAGACACTTAAAAAATAAAAATGTCTAATTTACATTTTCCTTAAAAATAAATTCAAAACTCCTTCAGATATATACTGTCGTAAACCTGCCGGGAAATTCCGTAACTTCACTCAAAAACTATTTTTTTAAAAATGTAGTCGTATGAATTGATATAATAAATGTTCCTCCCATGGTGTGTCCAACAAATGCAATTTGTTTTGAAAAGACACGATTCAGGAAAAAGACCGAAATTTAAAGAGTCAATAAGCCGACCTGAACCAGGATTCTTTACGTAAATATTATAGCTTGTTTGGTATTAATAAATTAACAACTTTGTGACATGTACTTTTTGTATATCAATTTTATTGCAAGTACAAATAATACTGTAAATGAACTATCCGAGTCTTAATTACGAAGGGGATCCACGCCATCGCCTTTATCCGGAGCGAATCAAACACGTTATAAACGAGACTTTTATTTAGGTACTGAGGATTGGCATCCGGTCAGCTTATTCGTAAAATCCAGATCGTGTAAGTTTAAACGTCAACAAGTTAGTGGAATCGTTAACCCGGCATTGATATTAATAGAAAAATGTTATATATGTTGAATTTATTTAAATATTTATTATTTATCGCTGATCAGGTCAACCGTTTGTATTTTATATGATTATTTTGAAATTCTCGAAATTCGGGAGCTTCTTTAATTTACCTAAGAAAATACAACTTCCTCTTTCCTGAAATGTACATATAATGAAATTTGTGTTCCCCAATACAAAAAGCTAACGCATATTTATCAAATTTTATTTAAGCGTTGAAGGATAATATCGATGTAACTAGAGTCCATAACCTCTCTCTCTCTCTCTCTCTCTCTCTCTCTCTCTCTCTCTCTCTCTCTCTCTCTCTCTCTCTCTCTCTCTCTCTCTCTCTCTCACCTAGAAACCATTACGAGATCACTTCAAAAATAATTAACTGACATTTGTCATTTCAGATACCTCGGGATTCAATATTACAAGTATGGATGAACAGGCAAAACTATGTACAACAGTTGAATGAGCAGGGTTATAGAACAATCTTCTCAAGCTGTTGGTACCTGGATCACAGCAAATACGGGATCCAGTGGAGCGAATACTATTTGTGTGACCCGTCACCTTACTTTGATGGTGAATATCGATAAATGTGAAAGGTGCACGGTTAATATTTGTTAGTAGATGGGAAAATATGATCCAATTTACTCCCTTTCTTTTTTTAAATACGTTAGCCAATCATAATACCATAGGTAGTGCTCGGTCAGAAGGATCTTCCCTTGGCACAGGGATTGGCAGTAAATCCCGTGAATATCCCAATTACTACTTCCGTTCTTGCCAAGACACACGTTATGTGTAGCCTATGC
>JAECUM010061432.1:0-15453 GCA_016617855.1 Megalonaias nervosa
TTTCGTTTTGTCAGTACGGTAGCTGACACAGTACTACTGTTGTACTTTTGTCAGTTTTCTGTTGTATTTCATGATCTTGGATTATCCTGAATTTGATTAATCTGATGTAATCTCTGTTGAAGAGGAAATAAAGTCAGTCAGTCAGTCAGTCATACTGGATACAGTGAAATCGATATTATTATCTCCATGGGAGTGACAAGCTTTGTCCCATATCCACATTGGTCTCGAACCCACTCTGACAGAGGTGAGATGTCAATGATCTATAAAAGCTAGCGCTTTAGATCATTCGGCCACTCGGGGCCCCGACCTCTTATGAAAATGGGGCCGATCTGATGTCCGATGTGGCTGACATAGTAGTCATGTTCATAATCTATTTATTAGTAATTATTCTGAATGGAAAATAACATAGTCGTGGGGTTTTCAGTAGAAGACTTCTCATGATGTTGAGTTGGTCCAAATGAAAACGGTATCGATCTGATGTCCAATATGGACACAACAGCGGCCAACACGTTCCGCCCACTAACTAAGGTCAAATTTCAAATATTTTGGTGATTTTTTTCAGAATCGATCAGTTCCATTTAGGCACTTTTCAATTGTGGACTACATCTAAGAATTACTTACCTCCAAATTAAAGAGCTTGCCAATATAAGTGCCCCAATGAGAATGGTCTCTTTTACAAAAAGAGATGTTGACACATTTTAGAAACAATTTTGCATAATTCAGACATATAGCCAAGACATGCATCTGCATGCCTTTTGTAAGTCATGACAATAAACAAAAGTGAACAAAGTAAAGAGGTCAGGTGTGTAGAACTGTTTTGTTTCATTATAAGATTCATATGTGTCAGCTGAGCAATTAGGCTTAGAGAGGATTATACAACAAAACTGTATAATGGGTCGCCAGGCAGCCATCAGGGCATCCTCTACCACCCCACCTCCAAAACAAACACAAAAATAAAACAAAGATGCTTGATAGAGGTAGCTATTTTGAATTTCATTCATAATATAAGACGTAACGGGAAATACTACGCCACTATGTATAATAAATTAAAGCATTGATTTATTTTACAAAAAATAACAGATTCGAAATCTGGTTTCAGTTTACAATATCGTTCGCAGTTTGGATATGGTTAAATGACTCATTATTGAGCCTTCATATCTCCTGCAAGCACATGGTACGTTGCGGACTACGTTGTTGCGCAAGAACTTTGTACTGTTTTCTTTGCCTTTTTGGTTTAGTTTTGTTTTTGTTGTTTGTTTGTTTATTTATTTGTTTTATTGTTGTTGCTTTTTTCTAGTGTTTTTTTTTTGTTGCTCTCCTCCAAATGGGGAAATTAGTCCACTTCGTACAGAAGAAAAAAACATACTGCATAAACGTTGCCATCATTTACTTTTGAGAGAGAGAGAGAGAGAGAGAGAGAGTTCGAGTTCAGCACAGAGAAAATTCACAAAACTCTATCCTCTTGACACAGTATCTCACACATTTGAAACTTATCTTAAACTCCTCACGTTATAACTCCTTATTTCTAGATATTTATCCGCACCTTGTCATTCACTACTCAATTGACAATGCATGTAAACTTCTATAAAATGATTGATTCTGATGGGGATTGGGTTGTTGTTGATCGAATCGCTAGCATTTGTTCGTAACGCTGGACTTACAGGTTCGATAAAAGACTACTTTGAGTAGAATCTCTATACAAAAACTATGCAGTATAAAATGGCAAAAAGTTTAGAAAACAGTTTCTGAAATTAATTGCTAGCTGTACAAAAATCGTTATGAAGTATGTTGAAAATATAAATTATACCCATAAGGTCTCAAATGTGGCAGATAAAAACGGGTTTTTGGGAGTTGAGGAGGCTCTGGGGGGTTTGGCTCTTTGGGGCTGAGATATCCCTTGAGCCCCGTAAAATTGATGTGTACCTGGTACATTTCACACCTGATAGGCATATATATTCGAAACGTATAACCTTATCCACGTCCAAAAAATGCATACATACATCGTTTTATCCGTCCATCGATCTTTCGTCCAACCATATAGACATGTATTTGGATTGATATTGATAGAGCAACATAAAAAATATATCCTTTTTAATGATAGATAGATAGATAGATAGATAGATAGATAGATAGATAGATAGATAGATAGATGTTTATCTATTTCAGGCGTTTCGGAGCCAAGAGATGCGCAAGATGTCAAATGGGAATTCTTGCAAACGAACTGATCATGCGCGCACGAGATTGTGTCTATCATCTGTCATGTTTCGTTTGTGCATCTTGCAGTAAACCATTAATAACCGGGGACCAGTTTGGAATGATCAGTGGTTTAATATACTGTAGAACTGACTATGAGTTATTCTTTCAAGAAGAGCAGTTTCAGAGGCTTTCTCCGGACATGCTAGGCCTTCCTGAGGAAAATGTCCCATTTTATGGCGGGTTTGGTCACGTGCAAAAGGTAAGGCCCAGGAAAAGAAAGTCGATGATGACGGAACCGGATGGATGCATTCAGGGACTAGGTGAGAGAATAATTTTTGGCTCTACTGGTCATAGACCAGAAGAGATTATGGGATGATGCGTCGTCCGTCGTCCAACAGTCCATTAGCACAAGTTTGTTATCGCTAATCATCTTAAGCTACATGGAGGGTTGCCATGAAACTTTACACACACATTTGTGCCATGGTCTAGTTGGTCATATATGAAAATGGTGCTACTCACACATTTAATATAGTCGCCACAGTGGCCATCTTGAAAATCTTTTACTCGCTGATCCTCCTTCATGGATAGTCATATCACTTGGGGTTTTAACAAAATACTTCTTATGCTGTCTAGTTTATTTTGCATAAAAATGCTGCCGTTCTGACGTCCAATATGGACACCACAACAGCCATCTTGAAAATCGTCTTATCGCAACATTTCCTGAACAGAAAGATATATTGATGTGACGTTTTCACCAAAACACTTCTTATTATGTCCAGCTGGTTTTAAATTAACATGGAGCCGATCTGACATCCAATATGTCATCCATACAGCGGTTGTCTTGGAAATCTTGGCTATCAAATTGCATGACAGCTGTGATCATTTTGACATTGAGGTTTGACCAAAAGACATCCAATGATGTCTACCTTATCCTAAATGAAAATAGTATCCATCCAGCATGTCCGTTACAATAGCTAATTTTAAAATCTTGTTATCGCTGATAATATCAGATATGGCTACAGCACTCGGCAGTTACGAGGAAGAAGTTTTCTTACATTGAATTTTGGGAAATTATTTTTACCCAGTAGAGCATCAGTCCCTTCAAGGGACTCTTGTTGAAAACAATTACTTCATTTTTAAGGATATGTTGTCTACTAAAAATACAGTACAAATACGTTTTATACCAACCACTTCCAATCCCACTCTCTGAATATATATATGGTCTTTATGTCGATTGTATTATTCAATAATTTGGATCACAGTGATTAACTACATCCCATAATAAACACGTGTTAATAATTAACCCACTTACCTCTCATCCTATCTACTGCACTCTATTTCATTTTATCCTATCCTATCCTTGGATAACTTATTCTGTTGTATTCTCTTCCATGCTATGTTCTATTTCTTTCTGTTGTATTATGTTCTATTTCTTTCTGTTGTATTATGTTCTATTTCGTTCCTTCCTTTTTTTATTTCATTCAATTCACTTTCATTGTGTCCATTCTTGTTGTAGGATGTGTACTGGTTTCACTGACATTTCATTTAGATGTAGATTTCCTTTTTTTGCCAAGAAAAAGTTAGAAAGAGATAAGAATAAATAATGTCAAGGTTTCCATCACAGGAAAGTGTTTTGTCTGCGACAATTAAATGTAATTGCATAAACCTTGCCGTGCTTATGCCAATTTGTCAATTTTGGGAACTACATTCATGGGGGTACGATCACAATAATGTCAGTGCGCCCATCTTGTTACATTCATCTTCAATTACAGTCCAAATGTATCGCCTCCTCTTTCAGACCGTCTTATGGCCACTTTACAACTTTACTGGCCAGCTCAGACCCCAATTACAACCCTTCAAGTTAATGAGTCCAAGCAGAAATTTGGACTAAATTCCAACCCTTGATTCAAGAACGGCTCCTACCACTTACAACCGCATAGTATGCCACTAATACGCAAAGCTGAACTAGTATTGTAAAACTGTAAGGTGAATTGAATATACGTTAAAATATTTTTATCATTAGGATGTACAAGAAAACGTGATACTCTTTCTCTTGATTCAAAGTAAAGGTCAGTAGGTTTTTAAGAGATACCTTTCAATAGTTTTCGTATCCCGTCTTGCACCTCGCATCTCGAAAGAATAGTTGATACTGTATATTTATCCGCAGGTGCTTTACATTTCAAAAACCTCTCAAGAGATCAAAAAAGACCATTGCACAAAACCTTGATATTTGATACGTGAATTATAAAGTTGATGCCTTCATTTCTTTTATGTTCCCATAACCCAAGTGCTCGTACAAACCTTCTCTATCTCCACAAAAATAAAGAAATGAGAGTTAACCACGGTAAATACAATTGGTTAAGCACAAAAGCGTTTCGGAAAACGCATTTAGTAGCCTCGTTATCTTGTTTACCTCCCACGTCAACTAGTAGTAAACAATGTTTGTCATAAAAGGTTCGAGCAGAATTTGATTTGTTATAAAGCCACTACTGCTGCCGCTGACGGAAAAAAGAAACAAACTGATCTACGATGTTTTCTTGCTATTACAGGCGAGACTATTTAAAATTCGTGTTGTGAAGATTGGCGACGGATAAATAAAGATGTATTTATTGCTACACTGCTTTGATCGGAAATTATTCGATGCGGAACTCGTACAGTTATGCCAAATGTCCAATTTGATTAAAGTCGAGATTTCCTTGTAATAGGAAGATCTGATAGGCAACAAACTAAAAATGGTTCATGTTACAGACAACCTTTGAAATTTCAGTTTTAGTTAACTTTTGTAACCAGTCAGAAAAGCCTTGCTTTTAGTGTTAGGGAGAGTTGTTGTTATAAATTATGTTCCGAATAAAGTGTTAGGGGATTTGTTGTTGGAAACAGTATGTTCCATATGAAGTGTTGGGGTAGTTTTTTGTGAGAAACAATATCTTCCGAATGAGGTTTTAAATTTCGTAATCTGAAATCTGAAGTTCGATTCGTAAATTGAAACGTCAGCAGATGTGGAACTTGTATCGGTGCCCGTCATATCTCAGTGACTTGAATTACAATCTAAACTGAATATATCTTTTAATTTCACGAAGGATTCAACATGTTAATACTATGCATTACTAAGCTGACCACTGACTAGGAGCAAAACGTTTAAAAAAAAAATAAAACAACAGCCGAACATATTTGAAGTGGCATGGTTGTGTATGAGTCTGTCAGACCATCCGTTTATGGTATAATAGTATATACCGTCAGACCAATTGTCTATGTTACAATTGGAATACTATCAGACCAACTGTCTATGGTACAAGTGTATGTACCGTCAGACTAACCGTATATAGTACAATAGTATATACTGTCAGACCAACTGTTCATAATACAATAGTGTGTACTATCAGACCAACTGTCTGTGGTACAATAGTATGTACTGTCCAGCCAACTGTCTATAGTACAGTAGTATATACTATCAGACCAACTGTCTATGGTACAATATACTACCAACTGTCTATGGTACAATAGTATATTCTGTCACCAATAGTACATGCTGTCAGACCAACTGTCTATGATATAAATATATACTGTCATTCCAACTGGCTATAGTACAACAGTACATACTGTCAGACCAACTGTCTATGATATAAGTATATACTGTCATACCAATTTACTATAGCACAATAGTAAATCCTGTCAGACCAACTGTCTATAGTACTGTCTATAGTACAATAGTACATACTGTCAGACCAACTGTCTATGATATAACTGTATACTGTCAGACCAACTGTCTATAGTACTGTCTATAGTACAATAGTACAAACTGTTAAACCAACTGAAAAATTTAAAGATCAAAAAGTCGCAGAAGCCTTCCAAGCAATGATAGGTGGTAAATTTGCACCTTTGATAACCCTGGACAGAAAAGACACCAACCTAGAGTCCTTAACAACTACATTCAACACAGCTGTGACTAGCACAGCTAGCGAGATCATTGGCAAATAACGTCGAACAAAGAAATCTTGGGTCACAACAGATGTCCTTGAACTATGCGACAAAAGAAGAGATCTGTAAAAGGGAAAAAGAGATCATGAAGGAGCTATAAAATACAGAGAGATTAAACAACATGATCAGGAAAAGCATGAAACAGGCAAAGGAATCCTGGATAGAAAGACAATGCTGCAAAATCGAAGACAGTCTGAGTAGAAATGACAAAAAAATGGCATATCAACTGGTGAAAGATCTCACAACCCATAAACAATGAACAACTACCACCATCCAAGACAAATCAGGAAAATGCCTCACAGAAGGGATCCTCAAGCTATGGACAGAATACTGCTCAGAATTGTACAATCATAAGACCCAAGGAGATCCAGCAGTAATAAATTGCCCTCAGGCAGAAGAAACTGATGATTCTTCGTGAAGAAGTAGAAATTGCAGTTAGGTCACTAAAGAAAGGAAAGTCAGCCGGCATTGACAACATACCAGCAGAGCTTATTCAAGCAGGAGGAGAAGAGATAATCACAGATTTAACAACAATCTGCAACAAGATGAGGCAGACAGGAGAATGGCCCACCACATGGACTCAATCCTTGGTCATCGTGCTCCCCAAGAAAGGAAACCTACAGCTATGCCAAAAATACAGAACCATCAGTTTGATCAGTCACCCGAGCCTCAAGCAGAGAAAATTATTGCTGAAGAGCAGGCAGGCTTCCGAGCAGGAAGGAGCACCACAGAACAAATCTTCAATCTCAGACTCCTTTGCGAGAAATACCTCAGCATCAGCAGAATCTATACCACGTTTTTATAGATTTCAAAAAGGTCTTTGATAGGGTATGGCATGCAGCTTTATGGGCAACTATGAGGAGGTACAACATCAGTTCAAACCTGGTGCAGGATGCTGAGCACATCTATGACAAAGCCACCAGTGCTGTCCTTATCAATGGCACCAGGAGATATTGGTTTCGATCAACAGTTGGAGTCAGACAAGGATGTATACTGTCACCTACACTCTTCAACATTTTCCTGGAAAGGATCATGGAGGATGCCTTGCATGACCACAAGGGCAGTGTCAGCATCAGAGGAAGAGCAATCACCAACCTTCGCTTCGCAGATGATATTGATGGTTTAGCAGGAGATGAAAAAGAACTGGCTGACTTGGTTGAGCGCATCGACACAACCTCCACAGCATATGGTATGGAGATTAGCGCCGAAAAAACCAAATTGATGACAAACAACACCAATGGCATCAGTACAGAAATAAAAGACAGTGGACAGAAGCTGGAAAGAGTCACAAGCTTCAGTTACTTGGGATCAATTGTCACAGATGAGGGTTCCAAACTAGAACTACTTTGCAGGATTGCCCAGACAACAGCAGCAATAACAAGGCTGAGACCAATATGGAAAGATACTAACATTGCTTTTGGTTCCAAAATAAGGCTGATGCGCTTGATTGTCTTATCCATCTTTCTGTATGCTTGTGAAACATGGATACTCACATCAGATCTACAAAGGATTCAAACCTTCGAAATGAGATGCTACAACAAGATCTTGGGCATCTCATACATTGACCATGTAACCAACGAAGAAGTCCACAACAGGATCCAATGAACCATCGGATCATATGAAGACCTTTTAACCACCGTAAAAAAGCGCAAACTGAAGTGGTACGGTCATGTCTCAAGATCATGTGAACTGGCAAAAACAATCTTGCAAGGCACAGTGCGAGGGTGCAGAAGAAGAGGCAGACAGCAAAAGAGGTGGGAAGACAACATTAAGGAGTGGACAGGCATTGGATTTGGAGATTTCCAAAGGGCAGTAGAGAACAGGGAAAGATGGAGAGAATTGGTTGTAAAGTCAGCTGTGGTGCCCCAACGACCTCTTGGGTTAAGGGATTGATGATGATGATGATGATGATGATGATGATGATGATGTTAAACCAACTGTCTGTGATATAAGTGTATACTGTCAGATCAACTGTCTATAGTACAGTAGCAAATTCTGTCAGACAAACGTTCTATAGTACAATAGTAAATCCTGTCAGACCAAATGTAATTAGTACAATAGTACATACTGTCAGACCAACTGTCTATGATATAATTATATACTGTCAGTCCAACTGTTTATAATATAAGTGTATACTGCCAGACCAACTGTCTATAATATAATAGTAAATCCAGTCAGACCAACTGTCTATAGTATAATTATACATACTGTCAGATCAACAGTCTATGGTACAATAGCGCTGTCAAACCAACTGTCTATAATATTAAGTAAAGTTATTGCAGCTTCTAAACCACAGTGAACTTGACTCAACCGTAGTAATGGATTTCTCGAGTATCCTCCTTAAAACTCACTAAGGAGTGATGTTACATGGCTATTTCTTTCACCAGCACAACGTGGCGGTGCATACGGTAATAATGGTCTTTCAAATTTATTTCTTCGGTTAAAATTGTTGATGAGCTACTTGCACAGATTATAAATGTCAGTCTTATTTCTTGAATTTAAAACTGGTATAACTTATCACTGTGTGATATTAGTTAAAAAAACTGGTATAACTTACATCACTGCATGAAATTACTTACAACTTGGGTAACCTACATCACTATGTGATATTAGTTAAAACTTGTATAAGTTGCATCACTAAAGTTCGTAGAGACATGTTCACAACTGTGATTAAAATATTTAAGTAGATCAGTTTATTTAACATGTATATAAAATTAGTTCATATGAGTAAGATTTCCATATTGCATTTTCTAACCTCAACATAGGATATTTCTTGTATCGTTTGAAAGACGAGTAGTTGTGTATGTTATTGTCAGCATCGGAGTCCGTACAGTATATACAAGAGGCGCCTACAGCCTTGATACAATAGTCTATGACACAGCTTTTATAAAATATGAAATAGTCCAAGACACAGTTGTACAAAAGAGGTACCCCAGCTTTTATAAAATAGTCTAGGACACGGGGACAAAGCTTAAAATTAATTTTCATTCATTTCAAAATCAATTTATGTGCTTATTTCTTCAGATCTATTGATTTTAATGCTACAACATTTTGACCTTTTTGACCATGCTATGACAATGCACAGAATAAATAATCACTCTTTTCATTTAAGATTTGAATTATTTTTGGGGTTAATGGATAAAAAGAACCGGAATGAACAAAGAATACGAGAGAGAGAGAGAGAGAGAGAGAGAGAGAGAGAGAGAGAGAGAGAGAGAGAGAGGACAGGACTAGGACCTTATTCCTTTGGACTTCTCATGTTGTCAAACGCCACTCAGTGGCAAGTGTAACGGTTTCCTGCAGTGACATTAAATTGGTACTTCTTAATCCCTCAGTCAGCGACCTAGTTCCGGACATTGGCCATCCTCTGAATAAAGAGCCAAATCCACAAAATATATATGAGCACAAACTGTGAAGAGTTCGACTTACTTGACCTTTGCTGTCTATCTACTTATCTATCCATTTATGTCTGTTTCTCTATTGAATTTTTATCACTGCTAAACTCATCGTTTGAATTTTTATCACTGCTAAACTCATCGTTTGAATTTTTATCACTGCTAAACTCATCGTTTGAATTTTTATCACTGCTAAACTCATCGTTTGAATTTTTATCACTGCTAAATTCATCGTTTGAATTTTTATCACTGCTAAACTCATCGTTTGAATTTTTATCATTGCTAAACTCATCGTTTGAATTTTTATCATTGCTAACTCATCATTTGAATTTTTATCACTGCTAAACTCATCGTTTGAATTTTTATCATTGCTAAACTCATCGTTTGAATTTTTATCATTGCTAAACTCATCGTTTGAATTTTTATCATTGCTAAACTCATCGTTTGAATTTGTTATCGCACATGGAACTCCAGAAACTCAAACTCTGAAATTCCACAAAGTTTTTGGTCAATAAGTGGATTGGAGTCATTAATTTCGCACCCACCCCCAACACACAAAAGGAAGGAAAATGGCAAGGAAAGATAAACCTCAATGTCCAGTAAAACAGTCTATCGCAAATCTTTTGTTTTATCAAGTTTGGTTACGCGTTGTATATGTTATGTTAAAACAAATATGCAACATATGCAAGTATATAGCCTGCACATAGTTGTAATACCTTATTATTTCATGTCCCAAATGTAACAATTCATCCAATGTTGGTTGAAAGTTTGATGACATGTCGTCCAATATTAGTTGAATGTTGATAACATGTCGTCCATTATTGATTGAAAGTTGATGATATGTCTCCCAATATTGGTTGAAAGTTGATGACGTGTCGTCCAATATTGCTTGCTAATTTTATGATAAGTGACTGGTCCATATTAGTTGTGTCCGGTTCATACCAGGGGATGATGTTATGACCGGTCCGTATAAACGGGTGACGTGAAGTCAAGCGCGTCTACTGGACATAGAGAATGAATGAATTAAATGCAATTAAAGTGATTCTTTTAGTAAAATGGCATCCATCTTACAAGTCTTGTTTTCACAAATCTGCATGAACAGAACGTACTAATGACGTGTAGTTTTCACCAGAAGACTTCTTACGATATTGCCTGCACGGTTAGTCCTAAATGAAAATGTCGCAGATCTGACTCCAGCATGGCCACCACAGCTGCCAGTTTGAAAATCTTGTTATTGTTGCTCCTGAAGGAATATTATATCTTGAAATTTTTTCAAGTCTACCAGTACCGGATTAAGGATTTGGGGTAGTGGTGGCCGGGTCACTTAAGATAGGGGGACGTTTATTTATCAGCAAATAGACACTGAAAGCGGTCCTTAAACTGTTCATTATGTGTATGTAATTATTATGGCTATATTAGGCAAAGTATTATACAGTTTAGACGTATATATCATTCATTTAAATACATATAAATTTATGCACGGCAACCGGGGGGTGGGGGTGGGCTACCATGCTTGGGGGTGGGACAGGACACGTGCTCCCCGTAATCTGGTCCTGATCTCTCTACCTCTCCAAAATCGATGCCTATATCAACACGGAGCTTTCGCCAATAGACTTAGCGGCGTTTAAATGAAAACGGTGCCAGTCGTTAATATAATATCGTTGCCATGACAACAATCTCAAAAATATCTTTGTCACTACTATCTATAAATTGATTTTCTTTATGAAACGGGCTTTTCACCAAGCGACTTCGTATGATGTCCACTTTGTCCTAAATAAAAATGGTGCCAAGCTGACATCTAATATATGCATCACAGCAGCTAATTTAAATATGTTATTGCTGGAGAACATCGAAGACGGTTAAAACACTCATCGATTAAAAGGAAGAAATTGTCTTAAACTGAACTCCTGGAAATTCGTTTTGCCCAGTAGAGCGTCAGTTCTTACGAGGGACTCTTCTTGTAGCAGTCCTACACCGACCATAATCTTTACTCGGATTAAGATACACCCCATATATTTTTGTACTTGTCCTACACTTTCCAGAGTCTATTTTTTACTTGTCCTACACCGACCATAATCTTTACTCGGATTAAGATACACCCCATATTGTTTTTTACTTGTCCTACACCGACGATAGTTTTTACTCAGGTTTAAATATACCACCCATTTGTTTTAATTCATATTGCTTTTGCTTGCTTCGTGTACGAGATTTGTACATATTTCTGTAAAATTTATAATCTTCAAGCGATTCACGTGTGCCGCCACCACCACCACTACTACTACTATTAATAATAATGGGTTTCATTTGGAAATTAACACTTTGAGATATACGCAAGATAACCTGAAATGCATTTGAGGTTAAAGTTTGGAAACATGACCGAGACAGTCACTGTTCCCTGTTTATCTTAACATATCTACCAATTAATGAGTCTGCAAAGGAAGATGCGTATTTACACAAGTGATCCTAAGTTTCATTGGAAATGGGACCCTTCATACAAAACCGACAGTGCCTACTTCTTTCGATTATGGTCTTTATGATGGTATCAAACGGTCCTAAAGTCCATCTCAAGTGTGAAAATCCTGTTTAATCCCTTTAACTGCTAGGGGAATTTTTTACGGTAGCTTAAAGTTTTTTTTTGCGGAATAGTGTGATATTAACTTTTATTCGTTTATCATCTGTGCGGTTTCTGTTGCGACTCCATGTTCCAACACATGCAAGGGGAGTGTTTCTACGTCAAAGCTAAATTGCTTCGAGTTTACCATTCTCTAAAACAGTGGTTCCCAAAGCGGGCGGTACCGCCCCCTTGGGGGAAGTGGGATTACCGAGACGGGAGCTAATGCTGAATAATGCTTTTTACGGGGTAAGGTAGGGTGGCGCTGAGGATAACCAAGAGGGTGGTGGCCCGAAAAAGTTTGGGAACCACTGCTCAAAAACATCTGCGACTAAACTATGAGAATATCCGAGAGTTACAGATCAGTGAAATTTTAATGAAATGTATAAACATGTTTTAAAATTGACGTAAACTAATTAATTATGTAACTTTCAGTAATAAGAAAACTCATTTCATTCCTGGATATTGTTTCTAATTTTAATTTGAATAGAACATAGACGTATAACCTATGTATATTTTTCTTTCTTTTCTAATTTAATTCTAACGGAACTTAAGTTGATAACATCGCTAATGAACTGGGACACAACAAGAGTGCGCAATTATAGGACACAAGCGATCGTACTGTTTTCGGTCAGAAAGCCGTGTCGCACTTCGACGCAGGAGTGTGTGACAAAATGTATTTGACTTAGCTTGCCCTTATATAATATTTTTTTTTTTTAATAGCCACGTTGTAAACTGTTATTTTCATTGCTGGGTGAAGGTTTTCTGATTGCTGTGTCTGTAATAGTTTTATTTATGCATATATTCGATATTTCTTTTTTATCAATATTTAGTAACTGAACTTCATTCTTTACTGGATTCATGCGTCACGAAGTTTAAAAACCGATTAGACATTGTTCCTATAATTACAAATAATGATAAAAGAAAATAATAACGAATCAAGAACAGGACTATAATGTGACCACTGTTCACAAATTTTATCAAGGCGCATGAATACATAAATAGTTTCTTTTCTGGTGTTACGAATCAACGTCTAGTTTTCTGCATCATATGATTTTTTACTGGTCTAACTGCTGCTAACAAAATCCTCGTAAAATTTCTAATTATACTGTAACACCAGTCTGTGTGTCTGTATCTGTGTGTGTGTGTCTGTATCTGTGTTTGTGTGTCTGTGTGTGTGTTTCGTCGATATTATATGACATGCCTATTTTATTTTTAAAGATTGCTTACAGACTGAACATCTTTCACATTCTTTTTGCTCAAGTACGTACAAAGTACATTAGGAGAACCTGATTATGATTTTACTGCTTTATGTTTTAGTACAATATTTATATTTTAGTACAATATTTATATATAGGTAAAGTTTCCATTTAAACAAAATATGATAGCAATAAAGAAATAATAATATTAATTGAAATTAGACTAGGGACTGTGGGTAACTTTAAAAGAAAAATTCTTAGAATGTAATTTTTATATGTTTACCTAGAGCTAATTGAAATTTTTATAACTATTAATATCTATTTATCTGTACGTAATTTTTATTGCAAAGACTAAAAGGAAATTTTACATTTTTTAATTCCTTTTTTCACATGGGATTTAAAAAAATATTTAAAAGACCCCGTACTTGGGTAGCTATAGGTCTGGGTACCATCCCACAGCCTGCTTACAGAAAATTTGAGACAGTTAAATATTTACAAAAAGAAATTAAATTTAGCAATTTCTAACAGTGTTAAGAAACATATAAAATAATAAATAAATAAATAAATAAATAAATAAATAAATAAAACAAACAAACAAACAATAAAAACCAACATGTACATGAAGTGTATATATATATATATATATATATATATATATATATATATATATATATATATATATATATATATATATAGAGAGAGAGATAGATAGAGAGAGAGAGAGAGAGAGAGAGAGAGAGAGAGAGAGAGAGAGAGAGAGAGAGAGAGAGAGAGAGTAATTTACCTCCAAGTCGTAATTCTCGTTTCTGGAAACATTCGTTCTGTCTTTATCTCCTCGTATATGCATATAAAAATAAAACTGAGTTTCTCTTTTCTCTTGTTTCTTTTTACTCCTGATAATTAGATTGAAACTGCACTATTGTTAACAATTTGGTTTTGATTTGCTCAAATGAACATCTCATATTCTAAACATTTATTGACAAAATATATCATTGGAACAATAGGAGTATGTGACATGAGAAATACATGTATATGTCCCTACATAGAAGCAACAGAAGTATGTCTTTATACTGAAACAATAGATGTCTGTGCCTTTATACAGAAAAAAAGAAGTATGTGCCTTGTACAGAAACAATAGTAGTATATGCCTTTATACAGAAACAATAGCTGTACCTTTATACCGAAACAATAGACGTATGTTCTTGTATGTGCCTTTAAACAGAAACAATAGAAGTATGTGCCTTTATACAGAAACAATAGAAGTATGTGACTCTATGTGTCTTTATACACAAACAGTAGAAGTATATGTTTGTATGTGCCTTTATACAGAAACAACCGATGTATGTGCCTTTATACAGCAACAATAGAAGTATGTGCCTTTATACAGAAACAATAGAAGTATATGCCTTTATACAGAAACAATAGAAGTATATGCTTGTATGCGCCTTTATACAGAAACAATCGATGTATATACCTTTATACAGAAACAATAGAAGTATGTGTCTTTATACAGAAACAATAGAAGTATGTGACTATGTGTCTTTATACAGAAACAATAGAAGTATGTGCCTTTATACAGAAACAATAGATGTATGTGTCTTTTATACAGCAACAATAGAAGTATGTGCATTTATGTAGAAACAACAGAAGCATTTGTTTTTATACATAAACAATATAAGCATTTGCATTTATACATAAACAATAGAAGCATTTTCTTTGTACAGAAACAATAGAAATATGTGCCTTTATACAGAAACAATGGAAGTATATGTATTTTTTATACAGAAAGAATATAAATGCTTATCTATGTCTTTATTTCGGAGCACTAGAAGTATGTCTTTGTACAGAACCAGCATAATTGTGTGCCTTATACAGAAACATTAGAAGTTTATACAGAAACAACAGAAGTATATGGCTTTATACAGGAACAATAGAAGTAAAAGCCTTTACACAGGAACAGTAGAAGAGTATGCGTTTATTGATGCCTTAATTTGTAAAGCGTGTAGTTCTGGATTGGAGTGCGATAGAAGTTTTAATTAAAATCGATGTACTTTGCTGTTTAATGGTAAATGAT
>JAECUM010061435.1:0-22243 GCA_016617855.1 Megalonaias nervosa
CTCCTTATAATCTTTTTGTAGCAGTATTATAGACCAACACATTACATATAAGCCAATACAAAAATCCAAATAAATCTTTTTAGCCGAATGACAGTTAATTTACTGCCTGTCATAAAATGTTTTCTATCATCGGTTTCATTGTACTTCGTCCTAAAACACATTTATCCAAAAATCAAAGAGGCTAATGATTCATCTTCTCTTTAATAAGTTACACTTGAACTTTTAGATCTTTCTTTCGTTGCAGCAAAGTTAACAAAATCTGCAACGACCCCCTGAATTTGTAATCCAAATAATGGATTTGTCTCTGCAAGTTTACTTATTTCTTTGTTTTGAAAGAATGCCTCAGGTAATAATGTGTTCAAAAGATATCTTGTGGTGATCAAGGGGAGATTTTTCAAAATTTTTAAACGCTGTCACGAAAGGATTATTCACTTGTGCAGTCTTCGCAATCACGAGATCAGAAGTCCCACCGGTAATCCCAATGGATGTGCTGTATTCCAATCAAGGGAATTATTTTCTCCATTTTTCATTAAATTCAGATCAACAGTTACTCTTTCGTGTTCTGCTTCTTTCACTTTCTTCGCTAATGATTCTTAGTGCACGCCGTTTTAATCTGGCGATCACATTTTAGTGCAACAAGCATTGAGATTAAACATCTGGGCCACATCTTGCTGCGCTCGATGGAATCGCGTGAGAGCTCGCGAGATTAGGGTAAGCTACTCTGTCATAACAGTGACTAGGCTAGTCTGGTTCTCTGCTTCGTATGCTCCGTATAGCAGAGTGCAACGCAGGGAGCATACGAAACAGGAAACCAGACTATGCCAATGATCGAAGTATACACGATGCCATCCCTAATCCAACGCATTGGATATTAAATAAATCCTGATTGCATTTTGCAAATCCTTTGCGTCTAAAAAAAAAACAAAAAAATAAAAAACACACGGCAAGAAATCGCGTGCGTCAATTTTTCCAGTGTGCGTCCCTGACGCACAAATGTGCGTAAAGGGAAACACTGTGTATACAATATAGCTCTAAGCATTACGTTACGATGAACGTGATTAACGTCATATACATCCAACGTCACGACGCAGCTAAAGGCCGATGTCAATTCCTGTGTCATTCACAACGACCACATGTGTCATTTTACCTCTCATAATAATCTCGGATCATTTTGATCATACGTAACCAATGTAGACAATTATGATTCTGAATAGTGCAACAAGCTACGAGGATAGAACTGTTTAAGTTTTATTTCTCCTTTTCTCCTGACACTATTAATGAAGATAAATTTCATATTGTTCTAACGTATTCTAACAGGATGTAAGTGTGAAAGTTACGAGACAACATTGGTAAAGTTATGTATTTACATGTTGCATATATATATATATATATATATATATATATATATATATATATATATATATATATATATATATATATATTAAAGGTGGCATGAAAAAAAAGAAACAACATTGTCAGTTAATAAAGTACCAACCTTTAACGACATTTAAGTAAGGTGCGTGAATACATTCCTAAGTAGTTGTATGTGTTTCATGGGGAACAAATGATAATTAATAGGCGCCCATGAGTTTAACATAGAAATGTTATTATTGGGAAAAGATTGATAGTATGGACATAAGTGTTCATGGGGACAAAGGGTAATGGTAAAGATAAGAGGTTTTAAGTTTCACTTGTCAACAACACAGACACACACACATACACACGACAAATACAAATGACAATGATTGAGTAATAACTCTCTTTTCTAGATATCTGAGTGACCCTAAAAGTACAGTTGGATTTGTTAACCAAAATGAGATAACATCAACGGCATCTTATCGGTCTTCTTCTCTTCCTTAAACTTCTTCGCATAGGGGTTCATACAGCAAGAATCTCTTCTGCCAGCCTGGTAACTCGACATATATTCTTATCTTCCAAACTGCATTGTCTGTGATTCTGGTAATAGCTAGCCAATGCTGATCTGACATGCATCAGAAAGTCTGGGTTACATAACATCCCGATCGATATATATATATTGTTACGTATAGGCTCGTACAAAAGTAAAAAAGGAAAAAAGTGAATCCAACAAGCTTTGTATATTTAAACAGAATAATTTATTTCCTTAGAAAACACGGTAAAAATTGAAAAAGGACTTACAGTTTGTGAATATAATCCAAACAATTAATCCTAGAATTGAAAAATATAAGTCCTATCACAAAACAGTTCTAATTTAATCCAGGTTCGAATCCCGACGACATTCCAAGATGGAGGACGATGACGTCATACCAATTATTTGTATGAAAGTCAACAGTTCCTCGTTGAATCACAACTTATAATGTTCCAGATAGAATTCCAGAATAAATTTCCAATAAAAGTCTTTGTCCAAGAATTGTGATGACGAAGAGTGTCTTCCAGGTTAATAAATTATTTTTAAATTAAAAAATCTCAATTAAAATAGCAACAACAAAACACCTTTCAGCCTCAAGGTATTATTCACAACTGCAAGAAAAATACTGAGATGTCGGTATTAAAACAAACTGAAAGGTCATTTCAGACCCGCATGATTGGTCAGGTGGTCAGTTAATGATCGAAGAGCGCATTTTAAAAAAAAATGCCATTTATCACGTAGGCAAGAATAGCCCTATCTAAGAATCAAATTCTCACGCTGGAAATGAATTTAAAAATAAAGCTGTTTACACATAGCCATTACATGGGCCGTACATGACCTTGATATAACCAATCGTTTTACAACATCTGTGAATTAAAAATAGTGCTTACGCGACTTCTACGTTCTAACAAAGACAAAACAGAACACTAAATTTACTGGGAAAAATATCAAATCCAGTATAAATATCATCAGTACAATAAAATGTAACGAAACAAAAATAAAATAAAAAGAATTTAAAATTAACACACAAGCAATTAAATTACATATTAAGAATATATATATATATATATATATATATATATATATATATATATATATATATATATATATACACTGACATATATCAATTTTATATTATTTAACAGATCGCCTTGCCTGCAAACACCGGGTCATATTACATCAATACTAAGCACACAGATGTGTGCTTATTCGCCATAGAATATGTACTGGTGTGTGCAGGCAAGGAGATGGGTGCCGTTTACCAGCTGACCTGGGTTCTAATCTCCGCAGAGTACGAATTAAAAATTCTCTAAACTGTATGATAGTATTATTGGCATTCAAATATTAATTCTGCCTACTATTATCAAGCATTATCCTATAGAATCCAGGAATAATACTTTCCGTTCTGTTTGGTGTATAGTTGCAATTCTCTTTCTCATTATATATATATATATATATATATATATATATATATATATATATATATATATATATATATATATATATATATATATATATATATATATTCATTCATTCGGATTATAGTCGCGTATTGCTCTCGATCGGCTTATGCGACTGCTTGAGGCCCTAGGCTGGGCGACAGTCCCTTTAAGAGGGCGCTTGGCCCCGAGCTGGGCCTTTCTGCATCTTGCCTCGTTATCCTATCAATGTGGGCGCACCTGCATCGCTCCCAAACGGCAGACCCACCACCAGGTCTCCCACCCCGGCCGCAGCCCCCACCCCACCCGTCACCCAAGATCAAGTCAACCCTGCTTTATCTCAGCCGGGCAGACTTCGATCAAATCCTTACCAGTTGTGCCTATGGGTGTCCCTATACCAACTTTGTGTGAGCCACCTGTGCAATTGACCGAATGTCACAGAGTCGTGAATTTAGAATATATTCTTATGTTGGAATTTTGCGTACTGAGCGTACTTATATGGGCCGAAAATTTTTCCAATCAGCTGGATGTGAGCCATCCGTTACACTTTAGCACCGCTTAGATATTGTTGGTTGCGGATTTTGAGCCGCCGTCCAAAAGGACCATGATTGTATTGTGGTGGTCTTCGAAAGCCAAACTGAAGACTTTAGTTGTGTTTTGTGGGTCAGCAGGCAGAGCCGCCTGGATTGTCCCTTGCCTTTGAGCTTGTCCGTGTCGGGGGAGGGGGGTTATGGGACAGCAGGTGGGGTATGGGTGTGTCCTGGACTGTCCCTAACCTTTGATTCAATACAACCACTTTTATGCCGGGGTCATGGTGGGAAGTCTTTGCTCGACCTGGGCTTGTCGAGGTCAGGATCGCACCCAGGTATTCCTAGTATGTCTGCCCTAGCTCCTGTTTGATGTTCCCAGCTAGGTGGTTTATGGGGGGGGGGCTGGGGTTTGTGGGGTAGCAGGTAGAGCTTCCTGGACTACCCCTTGCTTTGATGTTTGTCTGGCAATTTTGGTTGAATAGTTATTTATATCTTTTCTGTCTGAGCAATCTGGTTAGTTATATCTTTTCTGTATGGCAATTTTGGAGAGTTATTGGATCTGGCCTCTGCTGTTTTCTTCTCTCCCCAGCAAATTTAGGTAGTTATTGCCGTAGCAGCAGAGAGGGTGAACCCTACAAAAGTCGTAGAGACCTTATTTTATAAAAATAAAGGTTCCTACGAAGATAGGAAAAATTTGCCTGATGTGGGGGTCTCAAAAAGACTGAGATACAAGGTCAATAACGTCAAATTGAAACTTCTAACCAACCAAATAATTCGGACCATTTTTTAAAAGCGGGTTTTTTTATTTTTTGTGTACAGAGAGGGTGAACCCTACAACTTTTTGCTCGACCTCGTAAGCAAAACTAAGGGTTCCTACGAGGTCGAAAAATACCGTCAATAACGTTTAAACCAAAAAATTCTCTAATTGGGCAAGATTATTTTTGACTCTTTTTCAAATTTTTATGCGATTTCATTTACGCGTTGGTCACCCAATTTTTGTCGTCCACGCTCTGCTGCTATGAATTAAACAACTATTATAAATATTAACAAATAAGTATTGGAGAACCACATTCAGCTAGATTAGCTCGAGAGCGACTAGAGGCAATTAGAAAATATTTACCTGTTCATGATTTAGTTAAACAACAGTTACAATCTCGTCAAGAATCTCATGTTGAATTTGAAGAGGATACAAAACAATTATTTAAACCTTCACTGAGACTACTAAAGGCATTCTACCTGTGTTAGAGAAAACCGCTGAAGCAACTGGAAAAATAGCAGAAAGAACAAAACAGACAAAAAGAATTTTACGTGGACTTCCAGCCGAAATAGCTGCTGCGATGCCAGTCCCGGAAATACCTGAGGATGAAGATCAGCCTGGAGGTGCTGAAGCACCAGCCCCCGAACAAAAGAGTCATGCAATAAGTACTGCTGAACTGATAAATTTATTTGATGAAGATGTTGTTAAGGTAATTAAAAACTTGAACCTAGATCAACTAGCTGAGTTTGCTTTGGATGGTTTTAGTCGAAGAGATAAATTAATGAAACCTGAACACGCTAAAGATATTAAAAACAGTAAACAATGGCAAAGATATTTATATCGCATACGTATGGATGTTGAACGAGTTAACGAGAATGATCCATTATATCAGGAATATGTTAGGAAAATTAATGATTTAATTCAATCAAGAAAAGAGGAGAAAAAACAAAGTAAAAAACAAAAGAAACAAAAACCTCCAAAACAATCAGAAAAAAAAATCAAAACCATTTGAGCAATCACTTCGTGATTATCCAGTATCACCGAAACCAAAAACATCACCGAAACCAGAAACATCACCGAAACCAAGTGAAGAGGAAGAAGAAGAATTTTATGATACTCCTGGAGCAACTGGAAGTGGTCTAGGAAGTGGTCTTATTACCTGTCCTAATAACGTTCTTGCTGATGTTGAACGACTAGAAATCCTCATTGGAGGAAAACGAGCTGGTAATAATTCCCCAGAAATCATCAATGAAGCAGCTGATATTTGTAAACGATTATTTACAGGTGGAATTATGGATATTAATGTATATCAGTCTCTCATTAATGAAATCGCCGATGACTACTATAGTGACTAAGTCACTGGATTGAGTATGTAATTAAATACAGTTATTATAATAAAATGATCATACATAGTACTCAACGTGGACCAACCATGGTCAGGGCGGTAAATTCTCGATTACCAGTATATAAAACAATCTACGGAGATGGACTAGGTGATGTTGTTCAGGGTCTATTTAGAAGGATAGCCCCAAAAGCAATACCGATTGCAAAGCAACTATCAATGAAAGCTATTGATGTTGTTCGTGAAAAAGGTATTAGTGCTGTTGGCAATATTGCTAGTAAAGCATTCTCAACAATCAAAGATAGACTAACACGATTAATACGCAGACCTGCGGTCCGACCTCAACCTGTAAAATTACCTAGCACTGAAGTAATGCCTGCAAATATTAGTAAAATAATAAATCAAGCTGCTAATCAAAAACTAGCAGAGTTGGCTGATGTACCAATGTCAGAAAAAGAAAAAAATATAACCGCTAGTCTGATAGCTGGAAGTGGTCTCACTTCTCGAAGTAGTCTTCGTGTTAGACGATAGCAAATATAATAAAGATGTTTAAACGCATATCTGATCCAGCGTTCGACATGGATGCACCAGTACTCAAGGATGAGTCTGTGCGTGATTATCAATATTATTCTTATAACGCTCGAATTCCAGATCAGCGTGGACGAATTGAACTGCAAGTTCAGGACACAAGTAGATATTTCTTACCCGCTGAAGCATTTATCGAAGTTGAAGGTAAAATTTTTAAAGTAGATGATACTGAATACGATAACGATGTTGGTTTTGGTTTTGTCAACAACGGTATTATGGCGTTATTCAAAAGTGCTGCATATATGACTGATGGACGAGAGATTGAATCTATTCAGAATGATGTTACGTTGCTACGACAATACTTGGTCTTGCTCGATACAGCGATGATTATTCAAGATCAGCTGGTCCATCAATGATGTTTGCAAAGGATACAACTGATCATCCAGTTCACAAAAACGTAACTACAGGTGATGTAAGAGCTGCAGGAGGAGCTGCAGATACCAATGCAGTATTATCAATGAACGCAAATTTCAACTTAGGATTTGCATCACGTAAAGCAATGCTCAAGAACAGGATGTTTTCATGTGCGATTCCACTTCCACATATTTTTGGATTCTGCAGAAATGTTAGAAAAGTTATTTTTGGAGCTAAGCACACAGTTGTACTCGTATGAAAGGCTACAGACGATGATGCAATATGGCACGTTGAAGGAGTTAATGCCGCTGCAACTGTTGCACTTCATGGTAAAGTAGCATTAACCAAACTTTCATTATGGATGCCGGTGATGACTACATCAATATCTGAAGAAGATCGGTTACTTGCTTTTATGAGTCAAGGCAGTAAATCAACGTTGTCATGGTTGACAGTGACCACAGATGCTATCCAGAATAATATTGATGGTTTATTTACGTGGCAGATAGCATCACAACAAGGTGTTTCTGCACCACGGCATATATTTATTGCGCTTCAAAATATGTTATGTCGCTTCATCAAAGATAATACTGCACCAAGAAATTCTTTGCCAGGATCAACTTGTAATAACTGTGGCCATCGTAGACCACCACGTTGATAAATTCGCTCAAACGCAGATGCAACTTCAGACGCTGTCTTTGTTGATAATGGTTCCGCTTCTTTATATCTACTTGCAACGTCAACAACAGTCAATGCGTATTTGTACGTGCGTGATTTTCGTCCACGTGTTTTAACAGTATCGTGTGGTAAAAACAAAATATCTGCTTGATGAACTTCATTGGGGATGCTGACATCAAAATGTGCGTAATGAATTTTTTTAGGTGGTGGTAGATAGATCTGCCATATTGCCTGTCGTGTTAACCATGATGCAGCAACATTACGTGAAACTTTTGCTGCTTCAGCAAGTTTACTGATTGCTGCTTTACCTCTCCAATATCCTCTCGGGGAATAATAAATGGATTCCATTATAATAGTTATATAATTAATTACCAGCCCCGAGCATTATTTTACTTTTCATAGCAGATTTTACTAGAAAACTAGCGAGTTTTTCTCTGAGAGATTTATTAGGTATAGCATTTAGCGCATGAATCAATTTCACATCTGCGAGATGCCGCTGCTGCAAATCTTTACTTTTATAAGCAACATCATGAACATGACATGCTTGATCAATTTTATTTACTGGATACTCTCCGGGTCTTGGTTGATCTTGATCATCAAGTCGGATATCAAGTCTAGTTCCAGGACCACAGTAATTATATCCCGGAAGCTGTTTCTCACCGGGGTATTTGGCCCACGGAGCTCCTGGCAATTTCCCTAATGATGCGGTTATATCACCACCACGCACTATTTGCGACGCGGAAATAAATTTATATTTTTTTGTACCACATTTTGCACATTTACCTGTAATTGCACGTCTTTTATTTTTTGTTGTTATCGTTGTCAATCCAACGGTATGGGTAGGTACTCTGCATCGAACACAATATAAACTCATATTATTTATTATATGGATATAATTGACTTTTCAGCGGCACGAAAACAAGAACCAGTAAAGCACCATCCAGCGCTTCCGAATTCCATTAGAATGATTATAATAGGTCCATCTGGATCAGGTAAAACGCAATTATTGCTTAATCTGATAATGCGGTGGATGAAGTGGGATAAATTATATTTAGTGGCACCATCTGTAGATGATCAAAGATGCTACGAAGTACTTAAAGATTTTAACGAGAATGCAAAATTATTGAATCAAGATGGCAACGATATTGTTGATTTTATCACCGATATTGATGACAAACAATCTAATCCAGCTAGAATATTTTCTCGAGGTAGACATAAAAACACAGACGTGATTTATGTTACTCAGAGATACACACAGATACCTAAGGTGATCAGAGACAACTGTAATATTTTGGTTGTGTTTAATGGAGTAGATAATTATACTTTACAAAATATTTATTATACTTGGTGTTCAGGAGATATGGACATGATTAAATTTAAAAACTTCTTTTCAAAAGCACAAGCTGTTCCATTCGGATTTATAACAATAAATTTACATGACCCAAGATCAAGGTACCGTATAGGTCTGGATAAAATCTTTGGTTAATTTATAGCAGCAGAGAGGGTGAACGACAACAATTGGGTGACCAGACAAGTAAATGAAATCGCATAAAAATTTTTAAAAAATCGTCAATAATGGTTTAACAAAACTGAGCTAACTAAAACGGTAACAGTACATAGACAAGTTAGAGACGTTGGTTTAACGTTATTGACGATTTTTTTTTTCAGCCTCTGTAGGAGCCTTTATTTTTGCTTACGGGGTCGAGAAAAAAGTTGTAGGGTTCACCCTCTCTGCACACAAAAAATAAAAAAAACCCGCTTTTAAAAAATGGTCCGAATTATTTGGTTGGTTAGAAGTTTCAATTTGACGTTATTGACCTTGTATCTCAGCCTTTTTGAGACCCACCCCCCATCAGGCAATTTTTTCCTATCTTCGTAGGAACCTTTATTTTTATAAAATAAGGTCTCTACGACTTTTGTAGGGTTCACCGTCTCTGCTGCTGCCGTCATTCCTCTGCTCGTTCTTCTCTCTCATAAATATTTCTCCTTGTCTTCTCTATTCAAGTCTTCTTTATTTTGCTTCCGCTGGTTGTCAGTATTTTCGTATGTTCCTTCTTGGGGTGGTTTCTTCTTTATTTTCTGCATCCGTGAGCGCTGTTCCTGTTTTCGTTGCTGTTAATCCTTCCTTTTCATGGTGTTTGTTCAGTCTAGTAGTGTCCGTCAGTGTGTTAGTGATATTGGTAAATTAGTGTAATTTGAAGTATAGTTAATTCTCCGTTCAGATTTGACCGTATATATCCCCTAATCTTATGTCCAATACCGCCTCTATAAGGGTGTTTTAGTACGTCCTTAGCGCTGATCTACGACAAGTACTTTTAGTGTGGGAAACTAGAAATTCCATACCGTATACTTCGATATCCGAGTGCTGTATAGTGTTACAATCGTATAGTTGAACTGTGGGGCATGTTACTATTAATGAGAGGGATACCTAGCTTAAATATTTAACAGGATGTTTCAGCAATAACTTAATTTAATGTTTGGAAGGGATTGAGGTGAATTAAAATAATTAGTAAACAAATGATTTTTAACGTGAAGTAAGTTATAGTAAAGTGTTTTAAAAGTGTTACATGATTGCGGTGTGTGTCATTGTACATTGTTTAATTGTTGCAGATTGGGTATCTTGTGACTTAGTAGTGGGGGTTTATGTCCCGGTATGGATAGTTTGTTAATTATTAGTGTGGGGTCAGTGGGGCCTTGAGTGTTAATTATTAGTGGGGTTTATACCGGGATTGCCAGTTTTAGATGGATGGGCTGGTTGAGGTGGGGTTGGAGCTTATGTAGGGCCGAATTTGATTGGCTGTTAGACTTGGTAAATTTCGATCCTTTCCTTGTCGTAATTGTACAGAATTGTTGGAATGCAAGGGATTATAATGGTTTAATTGCTCGGTTTTACTATGGCGAAGTTGTGTGTGGATGAACTTTATTGGGTTTAAATGCTAATAAATTAAATGTTGAATGCTAATAAATTGATATCGGTATACGATCATTTGTGTTAAACTATATTGTCGTTTACAACCATGCCATAATTTATTGATTGAACGGTGTTTAAACTAGAGTTAGGTTTAGTATCCAATTAATTTAATGTAAATGGTGTAATTGTTTGTAGTAAAATAAATTCTTTACCTTGTGTGATGTGTGAGTGGTGTAGTCTGTCCAGTCCATGGTCAGAATTCCTTTGTTCCTTTGTTCTGGGGAGTTACAGCACGTGCTTGTAATGTAGATTGATGTTTTTGTCCCGGGATCACAATTTCGGCGAAATCCTTGAATAAATTCCGTATGTGTATCCTTTTTCATCTGTTTTGTTGTTTTCTTGTGTTCCTGGATGTTCCTTGAAGTCCTAGTCCAATGTCTTTGTTGAGATCAGCAGCAGCGTGATGCACGTCCGTCCTCTTCGGCCTGGTACAAGAATCTAATATATATATATATGTATATATATATATATATATATATATATATATATATATATATATATATATATATATATATATAACGGATTGAACTGTTCCACCATTCCAAAGACGCATTACAAAATGCAGTCAGATCGGTGGTCTCTTCCAATCAGAAGAGAGCGGTTGCATGAGGTCAAATTTACTATACAATTGCGACAGCTTTCTTATGCAATTTATCATTTGGACATAGTCTGAATAGGGCTGTAACTACAAAGATTATCTTTTCGTGTTTGCCTGCTGTTGATACAAGGAGTGATAGTATAATGTCTACAAATACAACCGTAATACTTTCAGAGGAGGACTTTAAATTGGATTTAGCTGATTTTCTGTCGTGTTCGCAAGAATATTTGCCGGTGCCAGTAGTATAACCTTCATCACCTTCTACATTGTTAACACTGTTGGAGGATTTTAGAAAGATAGAGAAAGAAGAATTGAAGTTTATTTTTTTTTAAACGGCAGAAAGACACAGAACAAATTTGATTGTTTTGTTTAAGAAGAAGAAGTGAAAGAAGAAGATTAAACCTTTGAAGTGTGAAAGAGGATGGAGAAATCCATCTTCGCTAGCCAAGGCTCCGATAACCCTATCTACACCTTGCCGGATCGAACAGATATATTCGTGCTTTGTCCTAGAGACATCTATTGAATTTCATGTGTTGCCTCTCTTAGTATGTTATGCCAACTAACCAATAGCTTTGTGAATTGTACATCGGCCGCAAACGGTGGAGGCAATTGACCTAAACAAGATAGTTTGTAAGTTTAACATCGAAAGTATGACTATGTACCAGAGCGAAGCCATTACAGGTGTGCTTGAGTGAAAGGTATTTGTGCGAACACGGACCGGCACTGGAACATTGTTTATTTATCAGTCCATTCAAGTTGTATGCTCTCCTTGACTCGATCACGTAGGAACAGTGTTCAAATTTGAACAACTTCATTTTGACTGGATGCGGTGGCTTGCCGCCGCATCCAATGAATTTCACAGACCCGAAGCACAGAAATGTCTGTTCGATACGCCAAGTTGTAGATAGGGTCATCGGAACCTTGGCTAACGAAGATGGTACAAATGATGGTGAAAAGAAAACGCTATGTGTACGACAATACATTTTGGTACAGTTAAGGTATCTGAGCTAAATGTATAAAATTTATTTAACTCAACCCAAAAGAGTGCCTTCACGTGCCAAGTCTTACAAGTCTGCTATCATTGCATCCACGTTCACTGCCAATGAGATGCCAGCAGCAGCAGTTACTACTTCCGCTACCAGATCAGCAAACACTTGCAGGGGGAGAAGAAGTAGGACTTTGTTGTGGGAAGGGCTTGAGACAGTTAAAGGCAATGATGTTAATCCACGAGTTTGTGAAAAACAAATACCCGACGGTCCAAAAAAAGAAATACGACTTTATGATTGGCAACTAAAGTAAAATTTCAAACCCTTTTTATTCCATAATTGAACTGGTGTGCGTGCTTCAGTTTTTATGTAACTTATGGTTGGTTGGTTGATTGTATTTTTACGGCACACCAGCACTGTTAGGCTATTTAGCGCAATACAAAAGGTTATATATCTCAGCGTTTCAAAGTGGTAACAGGTTTCGTATCGACCAGAGATATGAAACCAAACAGCTGTAAGTGAAACGAAAAGATGGTAACGGTAATAACTAAATAAAGCATCCCGATCAACGGTGAATGTAAATGGTGAATGTTAATCAAGACAGATGAACGGTAATTAAACTTAAAGGACGGTATATACAGCACATAAAAATGTTCAAGGTGATAGCATAAAAGCTATAACTTGTAATAAATGTTTACTTCCTTCAGGAAGTCTATAATACAAGACACGCTGACTGTATCAAAGAGCTCCCTAATGTGATGCACATTGTAATACTGATCACGCGTAGGTTGGAGGTCGAAACACTCCAACATAAAGTGTTTAACGGTGAACGGTTCATTGGAAGAAATGTACTCTGGTGGGTCTTCTCCTTTTAGTAGGTGAGAGTGGATTATATAAGTACGACCAATTCGAATTCTTGCAATGACTACCTCCTCCCTATGGACGGCTCTGTAAGAAGGAGTCCATTCTCCTATGGCTGGCTTGATGGCATGAAGTTTGTTATTCACTGCATCATTCCATGATGCCTGCCATTTCTGACGTAAAGATTCTTTGATACTAGGTTGAAAATCAATATATGGTATTTTAAAATCAGATGGTTCTAGGGATAGGACCATTTTAGCAGCGCGGTCTGCTTTTTCGTTACCTTTAATGCCAATATGGCATGATAACCAACAGTATACTATATACCATATGTAACTTATCCATAGTATTAATAGTATTAAAAGCAAACGCAAGTGTGAGTACGTGTTTATGTAACTTATTCTAGGTAGAAAAAATAAATACAACGAGATATTTACAGTTTCTTTAGTATAATCTCCTTTTGGAATAAAAATTGTACAATACATTGCAAACGTCCATTTTCTTGTTGCATTCTTTTACTGCCTGTCTCTTTATGACTTTCTTTGCTGGTATAATTTTTTTTTCTCTTCTGCAGTTTCATTTATCTAACAGCCTTGATGTCTTGCATTTCTTAATAGGTTTCTTCTTCTATATCTAAAGACCTCTTCTCCTCCTCCACTCCATTTCGCTTCTTCTCTTGTTTGTTATCGGTTTGTTTTTTCTTAAGAACACTCTGAATACCAATGTTCTTTTTCCTGACAATGATAACAGATATCTTTACTTTTGTCTCTGTTTTCTCCTGTCATTCTCCTGCTTTGATGTTGCTGGCATTCTGGAGCCTAATTCATTTCTCCTGATAGATACAGCAAGTATCTTTACTTTTATTTTGAGCAGAATTCGTATCTGAAGTGCACTTTCTAGTGACTCTCTGTAAATCTCAGACCAAAATGACAGTATGTATTGATTCTTCCATCTTCACAGTTTGAAAGCTGAGTGATTACAATTTACGATAAGATTCTCACGCTATATATAGGGATCTAGTGTATATACAACAAGTCAAATTAAAGTTTGCAGTCAATATGAAACGATCGCATTCTTCCAGTGAGAAACCAGAAGATGAAGAAACCAAGATGAGACAACGCTGACGTTCCGTGTCACCTCATACGTTAGCTTAAGAGTTAGCCAAAGTATATTCAAGTGATTTCGAAGAGGCACAAACGAACCTAAATCAACACCCGTCACTTCTACCACAAGACAAAGAGACTAAAGCTCCACCGAAAAGAAAAGAAAAAAAAGAAAAAAAGAACGAAAGTCGATCGGAAGCTCCGAAAATTATTATAACATTCATTCTAGATACGCAAAAATTGACTTCAAGAAAATTTTAGAACAATGTCTTACACCTAAACAGTAACATTTAAAGAGTTCCAGTCCGAAGTTCTACCCAAGAAAGTAGAAGGTTTTATTACAGATTTGTTAGATTCATTGCTCGAGACATTGAAACGACAAGGCCAAGCTATAGAGGACGTTCGTTTGAGATTGTCCATCTATCACAACAGTTTGTAAAATTTTCGGAACTTCTTTTTATCGATGTCGTAATGCAGTCGCTAATCACACTGAAGCAGAATGAGGAAATAAATCTATGCAAATCTAAAGTTTTTGCCTTTGTTACGTGTCTAGGCTCGTACAAAAGTAACAAGAAAAGAGTAAAACCAACAAGCTTTGTAAAATTTAACAAATAATTTATTCCCTAGAAAAAACAAGGTAAAATGTAAAAAAAGGACTTACTGTTTATGAATCAAATCCAAAAGTTAATCCAAGAATTAAATGATATAAGTCCTATCAAATAAAAGTCCTAAGTGAATCACAGTTCGAATCCCGATGAAATTCCAAGATGGAAGGCGATGACGTCTTTGATGGTCTGTTTTGTCCTGATGTGTCAACAGTTCTTTGTTGAATCACAGAGAATAATATTCCAGTGTGGCATTCCGAATAATTTTCAATAAATGTCTGTCCAAGAATTCTGATGAGCACTAGTATTTTCTAGGGAAAATAAATAACTAATTCATAAAAAATAGAAAAATTCAACTCAAATTGGTCACAACAAAACACTTTTGAGCTTCAAAGGTTTAAAGCACAACTGGCTATTTCTTCTCAAGAAAACGACTATACAGTAAACTAAAACGCAAAACAGATTCCCGGATGGAGTCACGTGATCACCTCTACAGAACAACGTAGAAATGTTACATGACAATTATCACGTACTCTAGTATAACCTAAGCTAAAATCAATGATTGTTACTCTGGAAATGAATAATGAAAAAAGTTGTTTACTCCAAACCTGACACTGGTTCTGAATCTAGGTCAGCAAAAGATACAATGTTTCAACTACTGGTTGTTTATCAGGTCAAACAGAACTGAACTGAATTTCTGAAACAAATCAAATCCAGTAGACAAAATTATCATTACAGTAATATGTAATGGAATAAAATAAAGATATTAAAAAATTTAAAACAAATAATTAAATTATATATACATAACACCTTAAAATATATAGACCAATGCGCATTCTGTGGTAGATATAAATAAGAATTTCACTCGTTTCCACATCACTCGCGAAGTATTTCCTTATATCCACTCATACGTCGTTGATATCCTCTATGAATTTTACCACTGTAACCATGCTTTATGTAAGGAATATCGAATTTATTACCGATATGCTTATACATACTGTTACGACTCTGTGGTCTTAAACTATATAACAGGAATGAAGTAAAACGAACAATTTAAGAAAAATTCAACAATTTATTTCAGTCAGGTGATCTATGTCACAATACATTCCATAACTCTATCATCCCAACAGAAAATGATGACAGACTAACCAAAACTACAGCGTTGATGAAATTTGACCTGGAACTCACCATTTGCATTCCGAGTCACATGACTACACAACTCTCGCGACCCACATGGAAATGACTTCATACTTCAAATAGTCACGTGATACCAACAATTAACTATTTCTAGTTTTGCTGTAGGAAAACAAATCGAACACATAAATGAAAGCCACGTAATATTTATAGAAAAATAAAAGAACATAAACTTCTAAAAATATTTATTCTGGAAACAACGACCAGAAATCTGTAAATGTTGCAGCAGCTTGAAAAAAAAAACAACAACAGATTCAACAAGCGGAGAGCACAGGTCAACGAGGTAGTCACGTGATACCAACAAAACACATTGCTGACACGTGCTTAGTACTTGATGAATCTGGTTTTCTCCACCTTGCTGCGATACCGACAGGTTTCTAATCGTTGTTCTCAGAATAAATATGTTGAGAATTAAGTGTACATTATATTTATATACAAGTATTACGTTACCTTTAATTAATATTTTCGAATTATATGTACAACAACTTTCGAAATGGTTTATTGTTGATAGCAAGTGACTATTTGACCTCTGATATCATTGACATGTAGGTTGCGAGATTTGTGTGGTCATCTGACTCGGAATGCAAATGGTGAGTTCCAGGTCAAATTTCATCAACGCTATAGTTGCATCTCGTCTCTCAGCGGATTAAAGACATAACGAATGCTACACTCGCTATTTCTAAGAAAATAAATCATATTCCTATTGATTTCATGCAGGTATATCTCGATGAAAGGTCGTTAGTTTGCTAGGCCGGTTAGTAAGCGGCTACCCTATCCCGACACCAAATGGTGTCGGCGAATTCAAACTTTTTGATAGGGAATGGACTCTGACCCTACACCCCAACACAAATGTCCAAATATCAAAAATGAGGTGGCAAGGGTCAGAGGTAACTCGAACTAGCTGTGTATATGTAATCCAATGTTCATCTTGGAGTGCAAATGAGACCATGTTTGATATAGCAACTAGCCGTATGCTATGAGAACCGTAACGTTTCAAACATCTTCATCATCTATATTTTTTTTTTTAGAATTCAACTTTCACTTCAAATGTCAATAACACCCCACCCCACCCCCCAAAATTTGCTGCAAATGAATGTATTCAACCTTTAAATTAATCCGAGTTTCCTCTAACCCTTCCCATCCCACTTTTTATATTTGGACATATATGTCGGGGTGAAGATTCAGAGTAATGTGGTATTCGTCGACACCAAGCGGTGTAGGCAAATGTCAGACTAAGTACCAGAGGAGCCATTACAGGTGTATTTGAGGGAAAGGATCAATTTGCACAAACACGGACCGGCGGTGGATAATTGCTTATTTATGAGTCCATTCCAGCCATGTGCTCCCCTGGTGTCGATCATGTAGTAACAGTTCAAATTTGAAAGGGTGGGAAGGGTCCGAGGAAACTCGGATTACGTTTGATTATAATGACATGCACAACAAGCAGTTTCCGATAATGATAATAATAATATTAATAATAATGAGAATTGACCCGCTGATTTATGCCATTTTGTTCCAAATGTTATCTTAAACAATATTTTAATGATTGCTGAATAGCTTGACTTCCGGTTATTATGTTTTTTTTTTTTTTTTTAAAAGAGAATTATTTATTTGTGCATTTGATTTATTTCTTTCATTGCATACACGCCTACATGGTCTGTGTGACTTCCACTTTAAGCATTTTCAGACCACAGCTGCATGATGGAATTATTTTCCTTCCCGCAGTTACTTGCATCTACAATGCTTGAGAATACAATATCTTTTTGTTGAAAAAGATGCGTCTTTCTTTCTATCGCTTTATGTTTTCTCTTATTATACCAACTATGCGATAAAGAGAATCCTCAACGAGTAATGATTTAGCGTTGATTTGTGAAACTTGTTGAAAAGTTTCCAGCTGGACATTATTCAGTTTGGTTCAGAACTTAAATAGCAAACGTATTAGTCATTACAGAGCACACACACCCCATACTTCACCCTTTTACTTTACATTTTTACTTCACATTTTGACTCTTATGTCATAGATTCGACTTCTAGCTTCATGATCTATACGGTAATCGTGTGATATGACTCTTGTATAACATCATTGGACATTATCAGAGGACAAACTGGTTACTTGTTTTGTTACAGTGACATCGATCTTAAGAAGATATAGATTTTATTTGAAAAGATGTGGTACGGCCATGTTTGGAAACAATGATATTCGTGGGTGTATTTTTGAAATAGTGTACTCGCCTGCAATCGCAACCTTTTTTCCGAAATCAACTAGTGATGCGGGACTAGTGATTTATGGTCATCGAGTGTATATAAAGTAGTAGTATAAGGAAATGCCGGTTATAAACCAGGTCCATAAAAAAGTGTTTTTTTTATATAATAAGGCTTAGATGATATAACACTATAAAATAGTATAAATAACAGCAAAAACACTTGATTATAGCGCATTATATTAAAAATATTTGTTTAACCTGAAGAGGTTTAAAAATAATTTCAATTATAATATAATGAGGAAAACGAAAAACAATAATATAAAAAAACATGAGTATAAACCAGTATTGAAAATAATGTTTGATTTAACATGAAGACGATTTTATTTTATAATGTCCATGAGCAAGTGTATTTATACCATCAACGCAATAACGCTTATCATCAAAATTTGTTAGAGCGTGTTTTGTTGATTGGTCAGTCTTAAGCTGATGTTTATACGATCTTATCGAATACATCGTTACATAATGTTTTGATGAATTTCTAAGAATATCGACATAATCGCTATGTTTTATTTCATTTTTAACAACATTCTTCTTAACACCTTTTAACTTTTTTGTTTCTTTATTATCAGCAGACTTAACCGAATACATCTTGCTGCGCAAACCAACAAATTCCGAAACTGGTCGAAAACAATATTCATCTTTCATTTTACCCATTACTTTTTTATTAGTCGGATCATGAAACGGTGAGTTTACACTCACATCAGATAAATCAAATTCATCTTTATGGTTATAAATATCTTGATACGCATCTTCGGTAAATACTTGATAAACGAGCGAATCAGTATCAGTTAAAAGTAATTTTGACTTAGGCCAGACTCGTTTTACAAAACCATAATGAAAATCATACATCAGCCACTTAGATATTTCTAAAACGCTAGCACCGATGAAAATGGGTTTAGTAAGCTTCAGATTGGTTTTATATTTATTAACTAACTCGAGATTTTCATTAATAGTCATAGAACCAGCGAAAGCATCTGAGGCAACTAATTTACTTAAACGTTCCACATTATTAACTATTTCAATATCTACACGCTTGCGCTCATTCTCCATAGTCTTTCCAAATACAGAATTATTCATTAGCTTAGGAAAATCTTTACCAATATCATCTGTCGCTAAAGCTCTCTTATCAATGTTAAATTTTATATATGGAGCCATCCATTTCGATTGTCTTACTCGAAGTATTTTATGAATTTTTCTTAAAACGAGTCCAGCATCCAATGCTTGTTTAAGAATTCTATAATGACAAACATAATTACGCTTATTTAACAAATTAGGAACTAACTTCGGTATAGTACAAGGAGCACCAGTGCGATTGGCTAATTGTTCTTTTGATAACATTGAATCATTTATTATCATCTTCTCAGGAAGAAATGGATAATCATTATGCGCATCATGCAACGATTCTGGATAATCGACATCAACTTCGAGATAATAACTATGGTTTGATTCGCTTAGATCAACGGTAAGTCTTTTAGTATCAATAAGAAATTCACGCTCATCAACCCAGCGTTCAACTGCATAAGGCATTGACTGAGACATCCCCCAACTGTATAAAGAATTCTCATCTAGATAAATTATAAAACTCGATTCGATATCAGGATTATAATCCAATAAGTATTTATTATTAGCTTTAGCGTATTTATGACTGATGACAGAGATTCCACCGCGAATCGCTCTTTCAAAGAATAAGTACATATCGATATTACCATCGGTTATCAATTCTACGACAGCGTTTGTTGTCTTAAATAAAGCATCCCACGATAAACCAGGACTAGAGAAATAATGCGCTGGATCAAGCTTATAATTATCTATAGATGTAATTCTGAAACTCTGAAATATATCATCGAGAAGCAGCACATCTTGAATAAGATAAACATCCATATATTCACCGAGTGTTTTACAATCAAATACTTTCCATACATGTTGAGCGTGTTCATACTCAGCGTCAGATATATTTTCTCCAGTAAGTAATGAATAAAATTTATCTTTACTTGGTAATGAAACATCATTAAGTTTATCGAGAGAATCTACATACTCATATGGAAATATTCCTTTCTTAATCATGAGTTTATAATTATCGCTAAAATATTCTTTCAAAGATGGGAAGTCATTACAGTTTTTAGCTAATGCATCTAACGAAGACGCCATAAATTGCATGCTATCGATGAATCTTAAACAACCAATGGTAACTGACATAAATCTTTCATAATTATTTGGAATCGCTGTTATAGATTTATCTTTAGTGAGTTCAACAATATCTGGATGACCTAAAGCGTAAATAATGAAATGTCCATCATATCCTCGAAAGTTATGCGCGATACAAGGAATAAATTTTACTTTATGATATTTATTTTTACAATCTTTATGAGCTGCTCCTAGATATCTACCGGTTATATAACAATAATCTAACGTCTTTGTCATATCAGGTGGTGGCTTCTTCTTTTTATCTTCAGAAGCTTTAGAATCTTTAGATTCAGCTTCAGCACTATCTTTAGATTTTTTAACAATAACAGGTACATACTTTTTTATGAAGATTTTATTGCAAATATGACATTTTGAAGCATTTGCATAATCATAATGGTTTTCATCAGTTACAACGACTTCAGGCTTCACGGACAGTTTTTTTATAAATTTTATCAGATTCGATGAATATATTCTTAATCAGCCAAACTGCGGCAACAGAGTCTCAAAATATACTCAATATGTAACAGAATTAAATTTATGTGGCGTTGATTTTCCAACTCCGATAAAACATATTGCGAAAATCGAACAACAAAATAATTTATCAATAAATGTCTTTGGACTCGATGATAGCTCTAAAGTTTACCCGATGAGGATATCTCCGAACGCCGTACTAACTACTATAAATTTATTGTATTATAAACATCATTATTCGCTGATAAAGAATTTTAACGGATTACTCGCTAAACAGTATACTAAGAATGAGCATAAAATTCACTTTTGTTATAAATGTCTTCATGGATTTCATGATAATAATAAATTACAAGATCATCTAAAATTCTGTTTTCATAATCAGAAAACTACATTGCCTAGCAAAGATAATAAAATATTAAGATTCACTAATTTTAAGAACACTTCTGTGGCGCCATTCACCATAATATATGATTTTGAATCGATTCAACCGCATTATGAGAATTATTTTCAAAATGATAAAAGAGGAACTGTACATTTAACTAAACATGTTCCAGTCTCTGTTTGTTATAAGGTTACGTGTACGCTTGATCCTAGTCTTAGCGAACCACCTAAAATTTATCGGCGAGAAAAAGAATCTGATGAAGATGCCGCAGTTTGGCTGATTAAGAATATATTCATCGAATCTGATAAAATTTATAAAAAACTGTCCGTGAAGCCTGAAGTCGTTGTAACTGATGAAAACCATTATGATTATGCAAATGCTTCAAAATGTCATATTTGCAATAAAATCTTCATAAAAAAGTATGTACCTGTTATTGTTAAAAAATCTAAAGATAGTGCTGAAGCTGAATCTAAAGATTCTAAAGCTTCTGAAGATAAAAAGAAGAAGCCACCACCTGATATGACAAAGACGTTAGATTATTGTTATATAACCGGTAGATATCTAGGAGCAGCTCATAAAGATTGTAAAAATAAATATCATAAAGTAAAATTTATTCCTTGTATCGCGCATAACTTTCGAGGATATGATGGACATTTCATTATTTACGCTTTAGGTCATCCAGATATTGTTGAACTCACTAAAGATAAATCTATAACAGCGATTCCAAATAATTATGAAAGATTTATGTCAGTTACCATTGGTTGTTTAAGATTCATCGATAGCATGCAATTTATGGCGTCTTCGTTAGATGCATTAGCTAAAAACTGTAATGACTTCCCATCTTTGAAAGAATATTTTAGCGATAATTATAAACTCATGATTAAGAAAGGAATATTTCCATATGAGTATGTAGATTCTCTCGATAAACTTAATGATGTTTCATTACCAAGTAAAGATAAATTTTATTCATTACTTACTGGAGAAAATATATCTGACGCTGAGTATGAACACGCTCAACATGTATGGAAAGTATTTGATTGTAAAACACTCG